>PVIW01004964.1:0-117730 GCA_004026585.1 Noctilio leporinus | reverse complement strand
GGAAGGGAGGCCGGGCGGGCTCAGTGGCAGGAGGGGTGTCCTGGAAACAGTGCAGACTTGGGGGACCGCCAGCCAGGGGCGGTGGGAACCCTGGCTGCCCTGTGACTAGGGGGGACCCCAGGGGCCTGCACCTGCCCCCTGGCAGCGCTCCCTTTGCCATGATGTTCGGGGTCTGAGCTGACAACGTGTTGTCTGTTTGGGTGAAAATCTACAGGGGACCAACGCCTTCCCACGCTTGGCTGGGAGGAGACCTAGACGCTGCCCGGAGCCTGGGCTCCAGTGAGCGTCCCCCAAGGTTCAGCTGGCTCCGCGAGATGGCAACGGGGGACAGGAGGGGTCGGGTGTCATCAGCAGAACTCGGGTACCAAAGCTGGGGTGCGCTGGGCGCTGGCAGAAGTGCTCCCGCCCGAGGGCGACAGCAAGCCAACCATGGGATTAGGGGGACGTTGATCCAGGTCTGTTGGTGGGGACGGAGGGGGTTCCCAGAGGTGGGACTTTCAGAGCTGAACCTGGGAAAGTCCAGGGCTAACCGGGGCCAGCTGCCACCCCGGGCGGAGTGGTGGGGGGACAGCGGCAGCAGGGCAGACCGAGACCAGCCTTCGGGGGCCTGCGAGTGCCCGGACCTCCCAGCTGGAACTGGGGGGCTGCGTTTCCAGCATAACTGACGTTGGTTCTGCTCCCAAAGGCAAGGCCGCCTTGAATTCGCATACTGGCCATAGCAGGGGGCCACTATGGACCCCACTCCTTTTCTGAAAGGGAGAGGGGGCCCCGGAGAGGTTGAGAAATAATCAAACTCCCGGAGGGAGGCACCCCTGGAGGGGCCTCCCCGGGGCTCAGCGAGAGGCACACAGCCGGGAGCCCGGGTTCTCTGGCACTGCCCCAGAGCCGCTCTGGGCCTCAGTTTCCCCATCCCGAAAGTGGGGGTAACAATCTGGCCTGAAGCCCCCCCTGCGGAGCAGCCCACGAGATAGAGGGCAGGAAGGAGAGGTGTGTCCGACCCGCCTGCTAATAAATATCAGCTGCTACTGTTCTCCAGGGTCCAGACTGAGAGGCAGTTGTCACTCGGAAGTGGCCAGGGTCACCTTCCCCATGCCAGGGAGGACTGTGCAGGAGGACCCCCTGGCATGAGCCCCCTGTCACCGCCACCTGGAGCTGGCTGGGCCCTGCCTGCTTGGTGAGGATCCAAATGCGCAGGGAAGGGACCGAGGGATCCCCAGGCCCGGCGGGGACAGGTCCCCGTTCCCTGCGGGGGGTGGCCGGCGGCTGGCAGGCCCTGTGGAGGCTTTTGTCCCCTGCCCTGAGCCATTAAACAGACGCCCTGTGGCCGGGCTGCGGCATGTTCTGTGAGGTGGCCTGTCTGGGGTCCCCCTCCACCCGGCCTGTCTGCCTGGACTTGGAGGCCAGAGATGTTCCCACCGCTCGGGCTGTTTATTGACCTTCCCAGAGCCCATGGAGGGGGGCCTGGGTGGCTCTGTCTGGAACGTGGGGCCCTGTGAGGACTGACCTCGGTCAGCCAGGGAGCCAGACCCCTCTTGGGCCTACAGACGAGGCCACAAGCTAAAGCGGGCCAGCCGGCGGTGACCGCTCCTGGGAAGGGTGGACAGCCACGGGGAGGAGGCGGGTCAGGCCAGGGCGCCCAGAGGTTCCGGCCACAGACAGGACTTGGCCTGATGACATCCAACTTTAGACCCCAGAGAGAGCCACCCGGCAGGGGTGGCCGGTGCCTGGGCCGTGAACACCGGGCTGCCATGTTCACCCGAGGCCTGTTACAGCCCCAGGACTCGGGATCCAACGGCCACCAGCGCAGACCCATTGCCCTCCGGGAGGTGCCACCATCCCTGTGCATGGACGTCACTCCGCGTCATTGCCATGGGTGGACGGGACGTGTGATCCCCCAGCCTGCCACCCGTGCAAGTTTACATCAGGCGGAGAGACGGGCTGCCCGGCACAGAGGTGCGGGCCGGGGCCATGGTGCCGGGGTCCTTCCGGTCCACTCAGGACTCTGTGGGCACCTGCTGGCCCGCAGGCCCTGGGGAAGACACGGACGCGCTCGCAGGGCCTGAGTGACAGGGGCCTGTGTGGCGAAGGACTCCCCTGGGGTGACGGCGGGGGGCGGCGCTGGGACCCCGTGCCTGCAGCCGCCCCTGTGGGGACAGGGTGGAGCTACAGAGCCAGGGCACAGGCCCCGCCGGGGTCAGACCTGCCCGCACTGAGGCGTCTCAGTAGCACTGCCGGGAGGAAAAGGGGCCGGGCGCAGAGGAGAACACGCTCCCGAATTCCATTCGCACACAGTTCAGAGCAGCCGAGCTAGGGAGGTGCAGGGGCAGAGTTCCGGGGTGACGGAGGTGTTCTCTGTGTTGATCTGCAGGGAGGCGACAGAGGGGAAAGGGGCCATCCAGGTGTCCATACATACAGTCAGACCTGTGCGTAAGTTGTGCTTGTATTCAAAAGAAGTTAATTCCAATGGGAAGTTTGTCCTGGCGGGGAGGGACAGTGGCAGGCAGACCCCGGCACCAGGAGACACTAAAGTCCTCTCTCTGTGCTGGGTGACCCTGAGCGAGTTCTCCACCTCTCTGGGCCTTTCTTCCCACACCCGTGAAACAGAGTCGCACCTGAGCCCAGACCTGGGGCCTGGAGTGCACAGGACCTGTTCTGTAAGCCCCGCCCCAACCCAGCCGGCCTCTCCCAGCCAGCCCAGGTCTGGCTGGCTTCTCAGGCCAGCATGGTTTCACCAGCTTCCTCCGCATGTCCCTGGAGCTGTCCCTGGAGCTGTCCCCGGAGCTGTGCGCCACGTTGTGTCTGCTTTGCAGGGATCCCGTGGAAGGGGATGGTGGGACTTACGGGCAGGAGTACTGTGCCCTCCTGCCCTCACTTTGTGTCTCAGGCCAGGTCCACCCTGGTGACATGGTGCTGGGTGGGACACCCCTGCACAGAGTGTGGGGCCTGCCAGAGGCCAGTTTAAGGAACGATGAGGAAGGCTGGAAACCCAGGGCTCCAAGGAGGAACGCGGGACCTCGTTGTGGGGCCAGACTCATCTCAGTCTGGGAGTGGAGGCGGGTGAGGGGTACAGGTGCAAAGTGGGAGGCAGGTGACTTGCCTGGGGACAGAAACACCATGCAAAGGCCCTGGGGTCGGCGGGGGGGGGGGGCTAGGAGCCTGAGTGTGGCTCACTGTGGGGTCTGAAAGCAAGAAGGGGCTGGAGAGGCTGGTGCTGGAACCGCAGTGGGAATGTGGGCTGTTGGGGTCCGGGGGCCGCAGGCCATCAGCCAGCAGCAGGGCAGCCTGCCTGGAATTCCTCTGCCTGCTCTGCCCTCCTGCCCAGGCCTGTGGCTCCCCAAACCCGGAGCCAGCGGTCCACACAGCAAGGCCTCTGCTTTTCCTTGGGCCTGGGAAAAGAGGCCAATTCTGCTCCCATCCCCTGGGGGCCCACAGGGGCCTCGGGCTGGGGAGGGAGCTGTGGGAAAGAGCAGAGTCCCCAGGGCTCTGGCTTGATCCTTGCGGCTTCTTGGCCCAGTTGATGATGCTGATCTGCCCCCAGGAGCAGGGTGAACGTGGAATCCTGTCCCCACCCCCCACCCAGAGGCCTGCAGACAACAGCAGGGCAGACCTGGCCCCCTGCAGGCCAGCAGCCTGAGGGGCAGGGCCAGGTCCCTGGATCTCTAAGCAGAGCGTTTTCCCTGCGGTCCGTAGGCAGCCCCAAGGAGTCCAGCGGTACGTGTGGTCCTGGTTCGGTGCATAATCACGTGCTTGCTCCACTCCCTGCTCCTGCCCGTCCCTCCTCTGGACTGAAGCTCCCAGGAGGCAGGAGGACTGGGGCCCCCGCATGTCATGCACATGTGGGCAGGAGCAGAGGGACGGGGGCAGACAGAGTTCTGTGGTGTGGGGGACAAGGCTCGGGGTCCCCAATCCTTGATGGCTCACCTGGGCCCCTACAGAGGTGCCCCGGCCCCTGGATCCCTGCAGAGAACAGGGCTCCAGGTAGTCAGGGTCCTGGCCTCAGTAGTAGAGCCAGACCGAGGGGGCCGTGCACCGGGGTGGATAGCAGGCAGAGACCCTTATGCACCCGCTGAACCCCTCTAGGGGGCCCCTGCCGTGGGGCAGGCAGCTCCAAAGCCCTGTGTGGCACGGCTCAGGGACCCTGTGCCTGCACTCTGGCCCCTGCCAGGCAGCCCCCCACCCGCTCCACAGGCCCAAAGGCAGCCACTCGGCCAAGAAGACACCTCTTTTGACCCAGGAAAGCACCCAGCATGGAGCCCAGGATGCTCCATCTTGAGCGCCAAGGTGTTCAGGGAGCAAAGGAAGGACCGTCATGAGCATCTTCCCAGAAATCTGCTAGACCCATCTCCCCACGCAGCTGCACAGGCCCCTGGGGGACACATCTGCATGCCCCTCCTGCACTGCCCCTGCCTGCTGTGCCTCGGTCCCTCCAGGTGCCCCTGTGCTCGACAGCAGGGCACTTAGGGCCGACGAGGTCTCCTTTGCAGCTGGGCCCAGCGCCCTGTGCTCCCGCAGCGCCAACCCAGCAGGAGGGCGCGTGTGCCCGTGTACTGGGGCGTGTGGACAGAGCCATCGGAGGACCTGATCCACGCAGAGAAGGAGAGATCAAGGCCTCCAGGCCAGCGGCCAGGGGCTGGAGGAGGGGCCGGGTGTGGGTGGAGAATCTGCTGGAGCGCCGGGGTGGAGGCCAAGACCCCAGAACCCGGCCTTGCCTCCTCCGACGGGCCTCCCCACGCCTGCAGTATTCCGACCAGGGTGAAAAATGTCACCGAACCTGTACAGTGCCCATGATAGAGTGGGACTCCTGTCGGTCCCTGGGCCTAGCTTGGCCCCCTCCCCTATCCCGTGTGCACTGACTTGGTTCTCTCCCTGAAGGACTGGACGCCCAGGGGCGGAGAGAGACACTAACCAAACTCAGAGTAAAAACGTGAATCAACGTAGGCTGTCCCCACGCTAAGTGCTGGAAGGGGAAAGCATCTGAAAAGCTGTAGTGAGTAGATCCGTCTGCTGGGGTGTCAGGGGACACCTGCCAAGAGCTGGAGCTGAAGGAGGGACTCGTAGAGACCACCTGCGCACTGGCTCTGGCAGGAGAGAACCGGTTTATTCCAGAAGGGTCCAGGAAGGGCATCGTCGTGGGGAGAGAGGCGTGCAGGGAGGTGCAGGCGTGCCGGCCCGCGTCTGTCAGGAGCAGCAGGAAGCTTGCCGGGTGCAGTTAAGCAAGGACAGCGATGCGGTCCCGAGTCACAGCTCAGGACACTCCTGTTAGATCTGACACATCCCCTGGGAGGGCGCCCCGGGGAGGCGGTCAGGAGAGCCATGGCCTCTGGGTGGGGGTGGGTGTGAGGCCATCTTCCGCACTGGGCCAGCACCGTGGCGGCTGGTGGATGGGGTTGGGGGTGGAGTGAGGCATCAGCGACCCTCAGCCCTGGCAGGGCCTCACCAGTCAGCCAATAGCGCCCGCCCTTCAAGTGCCCGCCCAGGGCCAGGCCCAGGCGGGGCCAAGCTGTGCTCCGTACCGCACTTAGATGTTCAAATTGCGGGGTAAACACACTCTTCCCTCTGCCCTCCCACAGCCCTGCGTTCCTGGGGCCGGGCCTGGTTTCCAGGTACAGCCAAGGCCCCGCGGACACCCGCCCTGCGCAGGGCACGCACCTCGGACTGCCGACTGCGCCTTTTCTGTGGCAGCAGTTGCACAAGTTCCAACCGGTGGCTGGCGCGCGGCGAGACGTGGAAACGTGGAAACACCTCGAGCTCGGGTTGCCTGGCAGGCACGGGGGTGCGTGTGTGGGTGTGCGCGTGTGTTCGCTTGCGTGTGGCGGGGTGGCATGTGCCTGCGTGTGAGTCTGCTTATGTCCTTGCCTGTGATCACGGGCACCTGAAAGTCCCCAAGTGCAAACTGCGCATCTGTGAGCACACATGCGTCTGCCCGTGCGCCCAGGCGTGTGCATGTTCCCACAGCGCGTCCCGCCGCTACAGGTGGCCTTGGGCTGAGCTTGCGCACCTGGGCACCTGTCACACACACCTGGGCACCTGTCACACACACCTGGGCACCTGTCGGCTGAGCTCTCACCTGTGTCCATGCACCCCAGGGAAGGGATGCACGTGCTTGTGTCTCTGGACACGGACACTTGGGCCCATGACTCGTCTGCACTGGTGTGCCTGGGAGTCTGCATGCTTGTGCACAGGCAAACATGGGCGCCTGCGTGTACGTCCATGTAATTCTACATGTATGTTCTTAGTCCTTGTAACAATCCACCCCTGTATTTGGTTGTGGCAACATACACATGGAATAACGTTTGTTACTTTAACCCTTTGTTAGTATACACTTCGGTGGCATTAAATGTGTCCTCATGGACACTGTACCAACACGTTTTTGTCAATAATCTGTCTTTGCTCCTCCCCCAGCCCCTGGCCACCTATTTTACTGTCTATGACTGTGCCCGTTGCAGGACCTCGTGTAAGTGGAGTCACGCAACGTTCGTTCTCCTGTGTCTGGCTTATTCCACCCTGAACAATGTCCCCAAGGTCCGTGCATGTTGCAGTAGGTGGCGAAACTTCATTGCTTCGTCAGGCTACGTGGCATTTCGCCGTGTGGACGGATGCGTGTTGCTTATGCACTCACCCACCGACGGGCACATGGATTGTCCTCTCCCTTTACCTGGTGCGAGTAACGCTGCTGTGAGCGTGGCACTCAGACGTCTGCTCGACGCTTTCACTTCTTCGGGGCCTGGACTCGGTGCGCTCAGCCGTGGACACCAGTTTCCCCAGGGGCGGTGCCAGCACCCCCGCCAGCAACGCGCAAGCGTCTGATTGCTTCACAGCCGCACCAACCCTCCTCATTTCCCCGTAACTTCGTGAACTAGTAGCCACCCCCGCGACTACAAAGCGGCACCTGTCCCTTGGATAACGGCAGGATGATCAGGATGATGATGAGAACCTTTTCTGGGGCTGTTGGCCACTGGCTCCTCTTCCATGGAGAACGGTCTGCTGAAGTCCTTTGCCCGTTTTGGGACTGGTTTGTTCTGTTGTTGAATTGTAGGGTTTATAGATGCCAGATACTACTTTCTTGTCAGATGATTGATTTCCAAATATTGTCTCCCCTTCAGATTAGATTGTCTTTTGACCTTCTTGTTACTGTCCTTTGAGGCACAAAAATTCTACCTTACCTTTGCTTTTTTTTTTTTTTTAAGATTTTATTTATTATTTTTAGAAAGAGGGGAAGGGAGAGAGGCAGAGAGGGAGAAAGACATCAATCTATGGTTGCCTTTCACCTGCCTCCAGCCACAGACCTGACTGGAGAACTGGTTTGCAACCTGGTTATGTGCCCTGGCTGGGGAATCGAACCTGCGACCTTTGTGTTTGCAGGCCGGCACCTTATCCACTGTGCTACCAGCCAGGGCTGCATTTTCTTTTGTTGTCTGTCCTTTCGGTGTCATATCCATGAAGTAGTTACAAAAGCCAATACCATAAAGATTTCCCCAGTGTTTTCTTCTAAAGAGTTCTATTGTTTCAGCATTTAAGTTTAGGTATTCGATCTAAGTTGAGTTCATTTTATACAAGGGATAAAGGGCCAGCTTCATCTTTTGCAGGTGGATATCCATTTTCCCCAGCGCCATCTGTTGAAAAAAATTGCCCTTTCTCTCATTGAACGGTCGTGGTGCCTTTTATTGAAAACCAATTGGCCATGTATGTGAGGTGTTAGTCTGGGGCTCTGTTTTATTCCCTTGGTCTATTTGTCTACCCTATGTCACTACCACACTGTGTTAATCACTGCAGCTTTGTAGTAGGTTTTGAACTTGGACTTGTGAGCGTTCCAATGTTATTCTTCTAATTTAAGATTGTTTTGACTTTTTTGGGCCCCTTGAACCATTGACCTTTCGATTTACAGGATGATGCCCAACCAACTGGGCCACACTGATCAGAGCAACATATTCTTAACACGTAAAAAGCTTTTATAAATCAGTGTGACTAACAATGCACTGGATTCTTGGATAAAAGTCAGAAAAGAATTCAAAGTCAAGATACAAATGACCAATAATCCCATTTTTTAAAAGAAGGTGCTCTTTTTTATGAATAAGCAAAAAAATGGCAGTTGCAACTCCCAATGCCATTGGCTACCCCCATAGGCAATGTTGCCCTGCCGTCCTGGCAGGGGTACCAGGAACCTGTGGTGCAATGGTGCTGAAGATGCCAGCAGCTTTCTAGGGGACAATTTGGCAACATGGAGCTGGCCAGCCGTCCTACTTTCTGAGAGTCACGTGGAGAAGCCCTCGCACCTGCGTGCAGAGACCAAAACACTGAGATGAACATCATAGCATGATCTACCTGGAACACCTAAAAGCTAGAGACAGTAAAATCAAATTTTAAAAAGTCAAAGGAAAAAGGATAATTGAAGCCCTGGCTGGTGGCACAGTGGATAAGGCGCCAGCCTACAAACCCAAAGGTCGCTGGTTCGATTCCCAGCCAGGGCAACATAACCAGGTTGCAAGCCAGGTCTCCAGCCAGGTCTGTGGCTGGAGGCAGGTGAAAGGCAACCATACATGGATGCTTCTCTCCCTCTCTGTCTCTCTCCCTTCCCCTTTCTCTGAAAAATAATAAGTAAAATCTAAAAAAAAAAAAAAAAAAGGATAATTGAGTATGAGTAATTAACTTCTCTGCATGGGAAAATATTATTCAGCCATTAAAAATCATGCTTTTACTCATGTAACACAGAACCCTAAAGAACAAAACAAACAAGCAAAATAGAACCAGAGGCATGGAAACAAGGAACAGACTAACAGTGACTGGAGTGGAGGAGTGGAGGGAGAAGGGGGAAGGAACTAGTGCAAATGGCAGGAGAGGCCCTGGCTGGTAGCACAGTGGATAAGGCGCCGGCCTGCGAAACCAAAGGACGCAGGTTCGATTCCCCAGCCGGGGCACATAACCAGGCTGCAAGCCAGGTCTCCAGTCAGGTCCTTAGCTGGAAGCAGGTGAAAGGCAACCATAGATTGATGTCTCTCTCCCTCTCTGCCTCTCTCCCTTCCCCTCTTTCTAAAATAATGAAATAAAATCTTTAGAAAAAAAAAAAGGCAGGAGAGAACTGTGATATGACATGGACTCCATGAGATGAGGAAGTTCGTGTGTGCGGACCCCAGGGCCTGCAGCGGAGCTGGCTGGCCTCCCGACCCCGAGTCTGAGATTGTCCCAGGGTCCCACAATGACCAGGAGAGAAAAAGAAAAGGTATGTTTTTGTCATCCTCTGCAGGCCGTCTAACCAGAAAGAGCTGAGCTCCTGATGGGACATCAGGGAGGGCCCCCGGCATGGGGTTCATTGGATTAGTGGGCAGGTGGACCAGCTGGCTGGCTGTATGTCCTGCATCTTCTACATCGGAACATGTTCCTGTGGAAGCAGTTAAAGAAGCCACCAAGGAGGCCCTTGCTGTGCACGTAGGAACCTGTGGTGTCCCCCTGAACGTCCACCCTGTCCCCCAGGAGTCCTTAGACTTTTTCAAAACTCGGTTAACCTGCCGAGGCTGTCAGCCCTTTCACCCCGAAACCCCACAGGCAGGAACTGGCCCCTCGGTGAATCCACCCCAATGTTCAGCGTGCGTGTCCGAGAGGGTGTTTCTGAAGGGAAAGCTGGAAATAGCAGCCAACACCCGCATCTGTCAACACGGGCGGTGTGAACAGAATTACAAGACAGCCCCACGTGGACCCGACGTGACAACCCAACGGATGGTGCCAACCCCCGCCTGTCGGCACGTGCTTCTACATGCGAAGAAAACGGGCTACGGTCAGGCCAGGGCGACCCATTTTTATTTTATTTTTATTTACTTTATTTTTCACTTTGCAACCCATTTTTAAACAGCCGGTGCGTATCTGCCCGTGCTTCAGGGCACAGAGGACTGCGAAGGCCATTGGGGGAAACATTTTTTTTTTTTGCAAAAAGTTTTTTTTTTTTTTCCTTTATTTTAGTGGGGAATTTTCTACAGAATTATTTCCGGGGTGGGATTTGAAAGTCTTTTTACTTTTTCAACCGCTTTAGGCAACGAGCCCAGGTCATTTTTCTATAGCATAACGAAGCTACATGAAGAAGAAATGGGTCTGTAAACAAATGAAAGCTACGAGTCAATCAAATTCAGGTCAATCATTCAGAGACACATTTGGGGAGCAGGCAAGAGGTGGAGAAAGGGAACCTCCAGCCCTCCAAGTGGTGACAGTCATGCAGCCTGCTCGGCCATGCCCGTTGTCCCCCTCAGCCCAGGGGAGAGCCAGCTGCTGCCCCCCAGGGACCACCTGGAGGCCCAGCGCAGGGGTCGCACCTTGCTTGGCTAGAACCCAGGGGTGCCCACCCGTAACAAAGCGAAGCCCCACCCTCCCCACAACGCTCGCATCCACTTCATTCAAGGAGCTGGACAGAAGCACAGACCCTCGAGTCGGGCCGCCGTGTTGGGGTTCGGGCTGTAACTTGACAGCGTGCATTTGGGCAGATCACTCAAGACTCATTTGCTGGTGCGGAGACCACGGTGTCACGGGCGCCCGCCTGGCCCGGTGGCTGCCGCGTGCTCCTGCCTCCTCCGCTCAGGCCCGTGCTCACCTGCCTGCCCTGATGATGCCCCCTGTCCAGGCCTCTGGGAGGCCCCCACATCCTGCCCAGGACCAGCCGCCCTAGCGGGTTCCAGAACTTTCTGTAGCGGCTGGCGGGCCACAGGGCAAGGAAGCGGAAGGTGCCGAAATAGAATCGCACAGACAGCCGGTTGCTCTTTTTGCCCCGCAAGGAAGGGAAGCGGGGGGCTGGGGTGAGGAAGGAAGGTGGGGTGCCCAGGAGAGGATGCAGGGTGAAGCCAGGGAGAGTGAGGCCAGGGGCCCGGCGGGCCTGAGCGTTTGCATGTCCTGATCTCATCAATCTCCTCGCCTCCCCCCTCCCCAGCCAGGGAAGCGGGGGCTCAGAGCCCTGAGTGAATGCAAAGAGTCTCCCCACTCCCCAGCCTGAACCTTGAGGTCCCCTCCCTCCCCTGTGTGTGCCAGGAAGGAGAGTGGCCCCAGGAACACTGCCCGGATGAGACCTCCCCAGGGCCCCAGCGGGTGGGCAGGTGCCTCTGACCCACCCTGACCGTGCTCCCACCTCCACCTCCCCTAGCTGCCTGGGGAGCCTCCAGTCCAGCCCTGCGGCCTACAGTTTCCAGGTGCCTGGCTCCTCCTGAGCCTCTCTGGGTCCCCCTAACTCCAGCCCACATCCCTACCACTGCCCTCCGAACTTCCTGTTTTCATAGGAAAGAGGAAGACAGGGAGTGCGCGCCCCACTCCCTCCCAAGAGCAAGGCTTCTGGGCCCAGCAGGGGAGGGTCTGAAGCCCCAGCCAGCACCCTGAGGGGCCCTGATGTCCCAGGTCATTGTGCCTGGCTGGCTGGTTGACCTTGTGAAACCCAAAACTCGGGGCCCTGCAGGCTGAGCCAAGGCTCTCCCAGTTCTCAGCACAAGGAGCCCCTCTGATGCCCCCCAGCTCCCCCTGCGCCCCCCAACCTCTGCTCCTGGAAGGGCTGACAGTGGCAGGAGCCAGGTGCCTACCCGAGTTGGGGAGAACTGGCCGAGGCTTGTCTGGGGCGGAGCAGAGCCCTGGCCCTTTGGTGTGGCCCCAGGCCAGGCCCCTGGAACTCAGCAGCCCACCCCTGGCCTCCCTGCCGGGCACCTGGTGGCCGGCACAGGTGCGCTTGGGCTGGGCAAGGGGCAGTTCCAGGGGACCTGAGTGAGGCCCTGACTTCCTGCCCTCCTCGTCTCAGGAGTGAGGGACACAAGTAACAGGGACACAAGTGCGTGTCTGGGGTGGTCACACTCGGGGGACCTCCCTGGGCTGCTGTCTTTACAACCTCCATCCCCTCAGACACTCCCAGGATGGGGGGTCTGCAGAGACACCCCCCTCCTTCCAGAGAGGATGACAGTGGCAGTCAGGGGACAGGTAGGGGCCCCCAAGGGCCTGGTCAACCATGAGCCAGTGGCCCCCTCTCCCCGAGAGCTGCAGGAGGCAGAGGGTGTCCTCAGCCTGGGGTCGCGAGCCCAGGAGGAAGTGACATTTCGTGCCCTCACTTCTCATCTGAAAACGCAGACCAAGGCCTCTGCCCCAAGCCCATCAACAGCCACACGGTCCTCCCAAATTAGGGGGGCAGAGCTCAGAGTCCCTGAAGGTCTTTTTCCGCTTAGGAATGCAAAAAAAACCTTTAAACATGACACGCTAGGTCTTTTAAAAAGCACGCGCTTTTCCGCTCGTCCAGCAAACTCTAGCCGTTGGGCTGAGGTGACCTTTCCCCTCGGGGCTTCGCGCGCAGGGACACCGAGCGTCCGGCAGGAAGGGTGTAGGGAAAGTTCAAAACCAGCATTTCCCCCGGTCCTTTCTGACTCAAGGCCCGACCACGACCACGGTCTCCCGGCTGCGTTTTCCCGCTCGGGGTCCCGGGGTTTTACGAGCACATGTTCATGTTTACGGCCTTGTTTTCCTGCAAAGCGGGCACGTTAAAAGCGCAGCGTTTGATTTCGCCCCCCGCAGCATCTGGGCCTGGGCCGCTCCTTTACCCGCCCCCACCTGCCTCCCTGGGCCCAGCCTCTCGGGGAGTCCGCGGCCCTGATCCATAGACATAAAGCCACGTTCGTTGCAGGTCGGCGATGGATAGAATCTGTGTCAGTTGGATGGTCTTGATTCACGGGCCTTCATGACACCTGAACTTGGCTGCTTCCTCCTGCCCGGGACAGACCACCTCTGGCCTGGCCTGGAGCCCCCTCGAAGCCCAGATGGAGGGGGGCTCCCTTCTCACTGCGAACTTTGGAACTGGAGTTCGTGAGGAGGGCATGGCGGGCAGCGCGGGCAGCCAAGGCAGAGCCGGGCACGCAGGCAGGCCTTGCACGCTGGGCCCCATGGGCTGCGTGTCATCGTCCACAAAGGCAGCGGTCTGGCCTGGGACCTGGGGCTACGGTGCTGTGAGGGGCCTGCCGGGCACCTCCGCCCAGATTCGCTCAGCCCTGCACCCCCAGCTCCTGCGCGGTGGGCACCATCGGCTCGCGCTGTCTCGTGGGTCCTCGTGGTGACCCTGGGTGGGGGCTGGCTTTATTCCCATTTCACAGATGAGGACACTGAGGCACGGAGGGCCCCAGCACCCCCAGGATCCGGGACGCTACGGGTCCTCAGCAGGTATCCCTGTCCGAACCTCACATCCGCAACGGGGATTCTCTGCTGGGAAAATGGACCCGCCACCTTGAAGGGGTCCTGAGGGCTTCAGAGAAACCTACCAAACACCCGCTTCTGATCGTTTCTCACCTCTTACCCACGTTCTCCAAACGGGCGGTGTGTCACCAGAGCTGGCAGCCCTTCCCAAAAGCTAGATCCACACCCAGGGGACAATGGTGTGTCTCCTTTGGAGTAAAAGGACATACGTGGATATAGTGCTGTACCTGTACGTGTGAGCGCACATATGTGCACATGCAAGCGTGTGTGTGTGCTGGGGTGGCTTGCTTTCTCCTTTCTTTCTTTCTTTCCTTTCCATATAGTCTTGTGTTCTTTTTGAATTAGAAACCATAGAAACCAGTTATTACAGGTTGAAAATGTTTTTAATTGCTCCTCTTTGGGAAAAGTCAAGAGCATGTAACGGGTCACCTTTGAGCCCCTGTACCCGCACCTCCTTCCTCCTGTTTGGCGCAGGCTGGACTCCAGGTAGCACGGTCCCCCGGGGGTCAGGGAAGACGGGCAAGGGAGGGCGCCCAGAGACCCCCAGACCTCCCCAGGACTCTGGGCTCCCTCAGCAGTGTTGCTGTGGGCCACAGCCACCCTCCTCTGAGCCAGCGCTGGAATGTCAGTAATGTCCTGTGGCCAGGCCTGACTTTGTGACCAGCAGAAGGCCTGCCCGCCTCTCGAGAGGCGAGCCGGCTGGCCAGGGGGCAGCCTCAGGCTCCCAGTGCCCAGAGCCAGGGCCCAAGGGAATGTGCCCCCCACCCCCACCCCCACCCCAGCCAGGCATCCGGGGGGCAGGAATAGCTGCTAGGGGCGCCTGGCTCAACCACACCCTGAACCACTCGTTGGCCTCAGGCAGGCCCCTTTCCCGTTGGGCCTGAATTCCCACTTTCCCCTCCAAAAATAAGGGTTTATCATTTGATGGAAGGCACCAAAACTCTGAATTTTAAAACTAGGTCACTCTACGTAAATAGTCAGATGGGCCTTCGGGGCTGTGTGGGACAGACCCCCTCACCCTCCCTAAAGTGGGGCAGGGAGACTTACCGGAGACTTGCTTCTGTATGCGGGTTCAGGGAGATTGTGTGGGACCCCCAAAGCGCCAGACACTCATGGGGCCCTCCCGGCTGCGGCCACCACGCCTGCCCTTGCCCCACCGTTGGCACACAGCCCGTCCTGACCGTGGCCCGTTGCTTTCAATCTGCTTGTTTGTTTAAGGAGCTACATGTCAGGAGGTTATTTTATAGACATGCTATACACGGCGACTCAAGGTCACGGCCAGAGAGAGATCACCTGTTCACAATTCATGTGTGTTCGCCCCATGCCAACTCACACAGCTCCAGTCGGGGGACACCCCTGAAGCCGGACATGAGGGACAGCTGGTGTGAGTGAGCGTGCAGGGGCTGCGGCCACACGGGAGAAGTGACCGGCGCCGGGCCAAGTCCTGCCCACGCCCTTGGCCGTCACGCGTGGAGTGAGCCACGGTTTTGTGCTGGCGCCTTAGTGCCCGACGAGGGGCCGTGTAGCCATGTCCTGGGGTGGTCCAACACCAACCAGGGGCCTTAAACAACAGAAATGTCGCCTCTCCCAGTTTGGAGGATGGAAATTGGAAATTAAGGGGTGGCAGGGCCTTGCCCCCTCTGGAGGTTCCTGCCTCCCCCAGCTCCTGGGGGCTCCGGGCCCCAACCCCTGGCCTCCGGCCTCTCGCAGCCCCCTCCCCTGGGTGTCTGGGGCCCAAACCGCTCTCTTCTCTTCATCTAAGGACATAGTTTTGGGTTCCAGGCCCACACGGATAATCCCGGTGATCTCCTCTCAAGATTCTTCACCTACTGATATTTGCCAGGACCCTTTGTCCACAGGAGACCCATTCTGAAGGTTAAGGGTGGACCACTAGGGTCAGGCAGAGAATAATGAGGGTGCGGTGCCAATTGACATAAGGCAATCGCTCCAATGACAGCTCCTAGCCAGCCCGCAGCGATAAAGTGCGCCAGACCGGGTGCCTTACAAGCAACAGAAATTGATCTCTCGCAGCTCTGAAGGCTGGATGTCCAAGGTCGAGGCCAGCGTGACCGGGGTCTGGTGACGGCTCCCTCCTGACTTGCAGGCTGCTGGCTCCTTGTGCCCTCACCTGGTGGGAAAGGGAAGGTGTTAGCCATCTGGGGTCTTCTTATAAGGCTGCTAATCCCGTTCATGAGGGCCCCAGCCATCTCCCAAAGCTGCCCCACCGACACCATCACATCAGGCCGCTGTCAGGTTTCAGCAAGACTTTTGAACTGGCCCACCATGGAGTCCACAGCAGGCGTGACAGGGGCTAAAGGACAAGACGGGACTTTTTCCCAGTCAGGGTCCCAATTGGAGCGGAGAAAAAAAATCCCTCTGAAGTGCCCACGCTGGGCCTGAGCTGCCTGGCACTTCCCAGTGCTGCATTCGCCTTAAAAGAAACATTTTAAAGACAAAAAATACTACTCATGAAAGCCCCAGAGACATCAAGGTTGGAAGCCATGGTGGCAGAAGGGACAGCATTCATCCCTTCAACTAGGCAGAATGATTCAGGTCTTCATCCTAGGCCAGTTGCAACATTCCCCCAAGCAGAGGTGATAAGGACTGGCGACGTGTACCTTTAAATGGGCGAAATAGGTTCTCCAACGAGAAAACCAGATGCTGGCAAGATGGCGGAGACGCGGGCGCTCACTCACCGCACGAGCAGGTTCGCACACGAGAAGCCCACGACACATGCCCAGGTCGCGCCCTCCAGCAGCGAGTTACATAAGACCTGCCCGTTACACAACGCGGATGGAATTGGCGGTGCGCTAGCCAGCGGGAGGGGCGCGCCCTCGCCGTGGGAAAATGCCCTCCGCCCAGCGCCCCTCGTTCACGCTGGGATGTGTATCCCAGGCCAACAGGCTCACCTGCCCCTTCCCACGCAAAGAGACCCAGACATGTCATCTTCAGGTCACCCCCCTGGTCCTGCTGCGGCTCATCCGGCCTAGCCCTCCGAAATCCCTGCATTTCTCCACCAGCCTGGCTCCCACGCCGGGCCTTTGCGCTTCCATGAGCCCTGCCCCCCAGTTCTGGCGTTCACGTGTCTCCCTCTTCCAGCTCTGCTCAGACGTCCCCTCCCCAGGGAAGCATCTACGGCAACCCTGTCCCCACGCCTCAGCACCCTGTCCCCTCTCCCTCGTCTGTGTTATTTTCCCCCAGGGCACCTGTCGCCACCTTGCGCGCTGCGTATACCTTTCTGGTGAGTCATTCTTCATTTGATTCTTGTTCCTCAAGAACGCACGGGCTGCTGCGTGCCCGGGACCTAACAACGTGCCTGGCATTCCCAGAATGCTGCGTCAGTGTTTGCCGAATGAACGAATGAGTGAGTGAATGCGTGCATGGATGAATGACACTAAGACACTAAACAGGGAACCAGTGCAGTGGCTACACCAGGGTAGGGTGCGGGTGACTCCCAGAGGAGTGGTTTCTCTGCCCACTGAAGACACATGAAAAGTGTCCCAGGGGGAAAGCTAGGGTGCGAAAGGACATGTCAGCTCCGGGAGCAGCCCTTCCAGGGACAGGGTTGGGGGGAGCAGTTTTTTCCGCGTGCCCCTGCACCACTCGGGGTGTCTTTGCCGCTTCATGGTGGAGCAGCTCCCACCCACACCCTGCCCCTCTCACAACAGACCCCCCGCCCTTCTCTGCCAAGTCTCATCCTGCCCTGTGGCCAGACACCTCGCTGGACCTCAGGGGCGGGCTGCCCAGGGCCTGTGGGTGAACTCCTGGCGGTGGGGACCAGTGGGGAAGCCAGGAGGACGAGAGGCTCTGGGTGGAGCCAGAGGGGTTTGCTGAGCCGGGAAGCCGAGTGGGGGTGGGGGTGGCTGCGAAAGCACCGGGAGAAAACCCAGAAGTCCAGCCTGGCTGTGACCTGTGTGACATGCCTGGGAGACCCCAAAGGGAGTCGAATGGCCACCGGATACGAGGGTTGAAGTTCACAGGGGAGGTCATAGGTCCAGACGAATTTGGAAGTCATCCGTGCCAGGATATTTAAATCCATGGGAACTGATGAGCTCACCCAGGAAGAAGGGTACAGAGCAAGGAGAAGGAGCCTGGGACCAAACCCTGAGGGGCCCCAGGGACCCGGGAGACCGAAGTCCCATGCGCTCAGGGCCTTGCGTGCTTCAGGCAGACACCCTAGCGCCAGAGCGGCCTTCCTAGGGCCCAAATGCACCCTCCATGTTGCTGCCCAGAGGAGGGATGCCGGAAGGAGAGATCAGACCGCACTCTGAAAGTCAGAACCTGGAGCCTGCTAGGATCCCCACCTTGAATTGAGGGGGGCAGGGGTCACGGCAGACCAGACCGGAGGTCTTCCCATCAGGGGTCTCCACCCTGACAGTTCACCCCTGCCTGGAATCTAGTAGGAAACGTGGGCATCAGACAGCCCTGGGCGCTTCCACTGCTGCTGTGTGACCCTGGGGAACTCTCTAGACCTCTCTGAGACTGGTATTCTGTGGGCGAATCCCAAATTTCAGGAGGAAAAGTACCCAGAGAAGGCACCTGGCGTGGGCATGTTCCCTAAGTGGCTGCCACACCCCCATCCTGGGCCTGAGTTAGGAATACGTGGCCGCCCGGGGGGCCAGCTCCTCGACCCCTGGCAGAAGTCCTGCCTCCCGGGTGGGCGGCTGGGCCGGAGGGAGCCTCCAGCAGCAATGACTGCATTCTTGAGGGTGTTTCACAGTCTGCCCTCTGGTCCTTTCTCCTTTGTGTCTGGCCCTTTCTTTGGCTGCTGCTCTCTTCCGAGGCCCCTGAATTAGCAGGACGCGGGGGCAGCAGCGGGGTCTGCAGAGCAGCGAGCCCTGGCCCGTCTGAGCCTCTGGTCTCCGCCGGGAGGAAGGAAGAGGCAGAGCCTTTGTCCCCAGGCAGCGTCTCTGCAGCCGCCCTTGGCCTTCAAACAGCCCCAGCATCCTGTGAGCTCCTTTGCGTAATCCGGCGGGACCTTGCCAGACAAAGGCTGGTTAGCAGTTGAGCTGGGAACTAGGTGACCCGTGCAGGATGGCACCCCAGCCAGGAGCACGGAGTGTGGCTGAAGCAGCCTACTGAAGTGTCCTCGAGAATGTGGATGTTGCCTCTGGGTTCTTCCGGCTGTGGGTCGGTTGGGCTTCCAGCAGCCTCCCTGAGAACGAGAGGGTCAGCTGACCGGGGGCCAGGAGCTCCGGGCCCCCAAGTCACCAGCCGACCGAGGATCTTCCGAAACCCTGGCCCCTGCGGGCCAGTGACACACCGGTGTGTCTGCAGATCACATCATAGATTGGTTCACCATTCAGCCTCCGCCAGCCACGTGGGTGAACCAGGACTGTAAGAACAGGGTGGGGGTGGGGGATTGGGGGGCATGTCCTTACGGGAGGAAACAGACTATGCACCCCACACCAGTGCCCCAGTAAAGCCAAGTTCTGAAAACAAGACAAGAGAGATGGCGTGCCCCCAAACTCCCAGGTTGCAGTCCCAGCCCCGCACCTGACACTAAGTTTGGACAGGATGTGGGCTCTTTTCAGAGGCCACCAAGTTGAAGCGGGGTCATGGGGTGCGTCCTGACCCCACAGGACCGTTGCCCTTAGAAGAGGAGGTCAGGCTACTAGAGGAGGCTGGAGGCAAAGCAGGACACACGTCACTAGGCTGCAGCTCTCTCGGCGGCTGCCTCTGCAGGCTCCACGTCTCCCTCGGCCAGAGGGGAGGACCTGAGACCCCCCATGTCTGTGCCAGCTTCCCTCGGCCAGAGGACCAGTCAGCCATGGCCTCTCTCCCAGGCCACTGGGCTCACCTCCGCCGGCCCCTGTCCGCCTTCCCCAGAAAACCTGTGGAGGGAAGCAAGGATGGGGCAGGCTGCCCCGGGCTGGGGTGCGACCGAGGTGCTCGCGTTCACTGGTTCCCCGCTGGCCTCTGAGCCCGATTTATTTACGCCGCGGGTCCCCGGAGGTCTTTTGCCCCTGGGTGTTCCACCAGCTCTTCAGCCGAAGGCTCACCCTTCTCAAGGGCGTGCATCCCACCAGGGCATAGTTTGTCCATCTTCTTGCGAATGTAACAAAGTCAGAAAGCTCAGGATGATGTCAAAACGACCCCTGGATAGATGAGGATTCAGGTTAGGCTATGAGACCCCACAATCTAGTAGCAGAAAGCAGGTTGTTACTTCTTCTTCCCCAGGGGAGTGCAGGTAGGCAGTGGCACTAAGGTGGAGGCAGGATGGAACTGGTGGCCCAGGTCCCCTACCCTTTGAAGGTCACCCTTGGTCTATGGCATCTGGCTAGCTCATGTCCTCACCTGCATCCTAGCCTGTGGACGGGGGTGAAAAGGGGATAGAAGGTGAAAACGATACAGGGCGGACAGCTATGGGGAAGAGTTATGACAATAGGCAACCCACAGACCTCCTCAGGCCCTGGCTCACACGCAGGGACGAGTGCCACCCCGGCCTCACCCAGAGAGGTCAGAGGCTGGCTCAAGGGAACAGGGGAACAGACACGTCCCACAGAATCCTCATGGCTGCAGCCATGCCAGGCGTAGGGCTAGGTGCCCCGCATTTTGTCATCTGTCCTCATGTTGTCCTGGGGCAGGTGGCTCTGTGGACATGCACTTCACCTCCACTGTAAGGCAGAGCTGGGTCTGCGTGCGGGGTTTGCCACTTCCAAATTGTAGGAAGCTTTGTGGATGACTCCGAACCTCTGATATCTTCCATGTGGGGGTGGCTCAGCGTGAAGAGTAAGCAGAGTCCTAGGAAGGAGTCTGAGCAGTGCCAACGCTGTACTCCCTACAGCGGTCAGCCAGCCAGGCTCAGGGGAGAGGAACTGGGAGGGAACTTTCCCCAGTGGGGAGAAGCCCCACTTTCAAGTTCACCAACCCTCCGTGACTCCCCGGGGTTCACCGGGCATCAAAGGCCTTCCTGGGGTGACCTGGTCCCACCTTGCAACAGAGCTAGCTCTGCACGGCTTTTCAATCCTGCTGAGTCTGCCTTTCCTAAACTAGGGGTCTTCCCGTCAGAGCGGCCCCCCCTTGTCAGCCACACGATCACTTCATCTGGGGGAGGGGAGGCCGGAAGCAGGACCATTCACCACGCTGTCCCCAGCAAGCATTTGTAAACACATGCCTTCTTCATAACATCAGCAAACAGAGCATGTTTTCCCACTTAACCGGATCTGCAGCTGAGCGGCTGGGTTCCCCATCCGGGCCCCAGCTCTCGCAGGCAAGGGAGCACATGCACCTAGGACAAGGCCAGCGATCAGGGGGAGTGCTGAAGCCCCTCTGGTGTGCAGAAGTTCCAGGCGGCTTGCACGTGTGCGACGAGAGCCCCCTGCCCCGGCCGGGAAAGAGTCCCCCCTCTCCCCACCCTGCCTTTGTCCCCCGCAGCCTGCGTGCTCGGGGCGCTGCAGCGCTTTCCCTGGAATTGGAGTCACACTGGAACGTAGGCAAAGAAGTGCATTTCTAACCACACAAGCCCTTCCCCTGTCGCAAGATCTTGAATGTCGACAGTGACCAAGCAGGGAAGCCCACGGGCTATTGTCAGGAGCCGCAGCCAAGCCTCAGAATGACACAATTGTACCAGAACCCCGATGGTCTGTCTGCGGAATTTTTAAAAAGTCTCTTCTTTCTGCGGCTGGGGGAGGGGCTCCCGCCCGGCGGGCGGTAGGGCAGGCGGGAGGCTGCGCACTCAGACTGCGGCACCCGCGGCCGCTGATTGGGCCTCGCGGCCTGCGGCTCAGCCAATCGGCTGTCTGGGAAGCTGGGCCATTCATGAAAGCGGTGGCGGAGCGGAAGCCGGGGTTGGGGCGCGCGGGCTGTCGCTGTCCCCGCGGCGACTGGCCTCAGGTCCTGGGCCTCCCGCCGCCGCGCAGCGCGGGCCCCTCGCAGGGGACACCGGCCAGAGGCTCAGCAACCCGCAGGCTTTGTGAAGTGCCTCCTGGGCCGGGCCTGGCGGCCAAACGCCGCCTCCTTCCGCGGACTGTGGCCATGAAGTCATTTTTCTCCCCTGCTGATTGAAATCATCTGTTTTCGGTTCCCCGACAAATTCATCGAGTTTCCTCGGAGGCTGGGGCCCCTCCGCACAGTCTGAGTCTGTAGCTGTGGCGCAGACCCACACGATTTCGTCTCTTTTGGTTACACGGGCTGCGGGTGCCCGAGTCCCAGGAAAGACGTGTTGGTGTGGGCGCAGGCCCTGGCCCCCCTCGAGGATGCTTCCACAAGGCTGTTTGCCCCCTGGCTGTGACCCCCCAAGTCTTGGCGCTCTGAATTTGAGCCCTGGGGCCCCGGATGAGGGTGTGGCCAAGGAAAGGCCCAGAACCCCCCACGCTTCTGCGAGGAGAAAGGAACTGGCCACTGGAATGCTGGCTTCACCTCCCTGCAGGATGAGACCCTCATTTCCTCTTGCGATACAGCAAGCGGTTTAAGACATGCACTCCCAGGGCCCATCTGGAGTTACATTTTGAACAGTCAGGGGTTGGTTTGGGTGGGATGCCTTTGCATGTAACCAAGCAGGAGCATGCAAACCGTCAGCCTATGGCCCCTCTGCAGCGTGGGTGTAAAAAGACCCCCCCCCATCCCCCATCACTGAGCACCCAGCAAAATTAGGAGCGCAGGGCCCTACTGCGGTGCCTGGCATGAGGTGACAACACAGTCACTGGCTGCTGGTGCAGAGGTCAGCAGCGACTGACCTGGAGGGCAAACAAAGGATCAACTTCCATTTCCAGGGCCTGGATCAGAATAAGGAGTCAGCAGAGAGCAGTGGGCACTGCAGCCTGGGGGAGGTCCCTTCTCTAGTGGCAGATACCCCCTAATTACACGCTGCGGCACCGAAGAGAAGTGAGAGGGGGATTTTCTCAATGGAAAGATTTCCTCATAGCAGGAGTTTCACAATCCCTTCCTGAGCTGTTGATAATGAATCCTGGGCTCTTGACTTCCAAGTGTGTTTCGTAAGCCCAAGAGGTTGATCCAAAGAAAGTAAGCTGGAGATAGTGGGCGGGCGGGTCCTGCAGCTGTCTAAACGCCCCGCTGCCATCCCTTCCCCAGCCGGGAGGACTCCCCGAGTTCGGGCCTGTCAGAGCCACCTGGGGAATGTGAGGTAGGAAATCTGAGAAAGGAGAGCCGGAGAACCAGGCCTGCAGAGTGGACCGAGGTCTGGCCTCCCTCCCAGGCCTCTCCAAACAGCCTGCCCTCCTCCCCCAGGCAGGACCCCATATTTCATCTCAGCAATTTCAGTGTCTGTGGGAGGCCAAGAAGGGTACCCTCATCCTGTGCCCGCCAGGGATGACTCTGCAGCGGCCATGCCCCAAGAGTGCACGTGAAGAGGTAGGAAAACCAAGGCCAAGGAGCAGACAGTGGTCCCGTTCGCAGCTGGTCCCTCCGGAGGCCATGTGAGCCGGGTGGTGGGGGGCCACTGAGAGCAAATACGGGAAGCTGGGCCAAGTGGGGAAGCCAGATGTCACCACTTCCGCCTCCCGTTTTAGTGAATGGGCTTCTTCTTCTTCTTTAAAATCTCTTTTCTTAATTAAACGAAAGTGTTGAGGGTAGAAAGGCCCTTGGTTTTTCTGATCTGGCTCAGTATCTTGCCTTCCCCGATGAAAATAACACTTAAAAACACTTAGTGGCCATTTTAATGTGGGGCCACGGGGCATGGTGACATCCCAGGTAATGTCAGAGTTGGCACTTGCCTCCCTGGGCCTCCCTTTCTCGCATGCCAGAGTGGACCCTCGGCAACCGGCCGGTGGAAGCAGCCTGCGAAAGCCTTCCCTGCCCAGCCAATACAGTGTTCGAAAGTGTGCTGCTAGCACTGTGTTCAGAGCGGTGAGCGGAAGTAGAGAGTGTGTTGGTCAGGATGAGCTAGGCCGTGCTTCAGTGACAAACAGTCCCCCGGACCTCGGCGACTTAGCGCAGGGTCGGCAAATGGTTTCTGTAAAGGGCTGGGTAAGCAATATTTTAGGCTTTGTGGACTGTGCAGCTCCTCAGCAATTAGTATGTGGCCCAAAAGCAGCTTTGGGCAGAACAGAGCGTGTCCCAATAAAACTTTATTTGCAGAAACTGGTGGTGAGCCCGATCTGGCCAGCAGGCTGTGGGTTGCTGGCTCTTGGCTTAAAATAATAGAGACTTAATGTTTCACGGTGCCACGTGTCTGATCAGGCGGAGGCCTAAGCAGGGAGTGCTCCAGACACCCTGGGACTGGAAGGTCCCTCTGCTGTTAGCCGTCACCAGACCAGACGCACACACTGCTCGCACCTCACTTGCCAGTTGCTTGGCCCCACCTGACTGTTGGGAGAGGGGAGCAGTCCTACCCTTTGCCCTGAAAGCAGGGAGCTGGAAAGGCTTAGTCCCTGGCCCTCAGACTAGCCAACCTCACTCCTGGTCCCCTCCCCGGCCACCCACTGACTCTGTGACTCCTGCAATTCCCCTCACGTCTCTGCCTCAAGGTGTCCCCCTCTTAAAAGGACACACGTTTCTCCTAAGGCCCCCACTTTCTTTGCCAGGGTCAGTGATGATCTCACCAGCGCACATCCACAGAGCAAAGACACGGTGTCATTCAAGGGGTTTGTGCCTCCTCCCCAGTTTATGTTTGAAGCCCCTGACCCCAAATGGGGGAGTGTTCTCAGGTGGAACCTTTGAGAGGTCATGTGGGCCTGTGGTGGCCTTGTAAGAAGAGGAGGAGACAGCAGGGCTCTCTGCTGGTGAGCGGAGGAAGGTCACGAGGGTCATGACCAGGAAGCGGTCCCCTAACCGAGAACCTACAGGGCCGGCACCTGGATCTCGGACTTTCGGCCTCCGGAACCGGGAGGAATAAATGGTCGTTGTTTGGTCCTGGAGGTGGCCGTGCCCCAGCAGCCTGAATAAATGAACATACCGGCATTAGATGTTTTTCCCAAACAGCCCAAGTGTCAACCTCCCACTCCACTGCCACTCTGGGCATGGCCTGTAGGGGCGCCCGTTGGCCAAGTGTGACTTGGGGCAGTGGGGCCCAGTCTTGGTTCGGGGTGGGGAGGGTTACTTTCCACATAGGGAGGGTGAGAAGGAGTGTCCCTCCATCTCTGAGGAGGGACAGAGCAAGTCGGACAAAACACACTGGCATTAGGCCACTTGTCCAGCCCCACTGTGCTGTCCCTGAGACCACTCAGGTGTCTTGTCACCAAAGGACTGTGTGTGCTCTCATGCACCAGCGTCACAGGCTGTCTGCATGCTATCCTCCCTGCCCTCCCTCAGACCTGGTCAATGGTCACCTCCTCCAGGAAGCCTTCGCTCACCGCAGCCCCGTCTGGTTCTCCCTGCATCTTCACAGGGCTGTCCTCAGAGACCTCTGGTTGCGCTCCATGGGTGATTTATGCCACTGACACGTGACAGCCACAGCCTCACTCACATCAGCCTCCAAAGGAGGGAGAAGAAACACATCCCAGGACCAGCACACGGCGGCTCCAACGCTGCCCGCACTCCCGGCGCTGCGGGCAGTCTGCATGCCAGTGCCAGGGGCCTGGCCACCCCACCCCGAGGCGCAGCCCCTCTGGGGGAGCCGAAGGGCTGCAAACAGCTTGCACGGCCAATATTTTTAGGACAGACCTTGTATACTTCAAAATGGAGGAAAATGAGAACTCGATCATGTGGGGAGTTTGGAGAGATTTTGCTTTCTGCAGGGAAACTTGGGTTTGGGAGGCAGAGGTCACGAAAACCCTGCAGGGGCCGCGTGGAAAGTGGAAATTCTAAAGGCAGCGGCCAGGAGGTGGAGAAGTGACGATCCCCCTCATCTTCCCAGCCCTGGGGTCTGCACCCCCAACTCAACGCCTCTCGCTCCCACGCGTGGGTCCAAGAGCACAGATGCCTTGGCAGCGGGCAGGCGGCTCGGCATCCGTCCTGCGGGACCCAGACCGGTGTGTTCCTGGCCTCCTCGGTGTCTGTTTGCTGGGCTCAGAAAGGCCTGGCCGTGGCCCCAAGTCCCCTGTGTCACTTGGACAGTGAGGATGGACTGTACCCGATTGAAACTGGGCTGTGGTTTTCAGGAAGAGCAAGGGTTGCTGTGGGGTGTTCTCAGCCCCAAGAGCAAAGGTTCTGTATGAGGGGCCCTGCGTGGGGCCTCCGGGAGAGCAGAGGAGGGGCCCTGAGCTGACGCACGGCCGCCACACGGTTCGGCCCAGGGCCGTGTGTGCTCCTCGTCCAGGCCTGGCCCTGGGCAGTGGCCGCCTCTCAGCACCCGGCCCCACGTGCCACAGAGGTGGCTTCTGCCTCCCTCCAGGTCACGCGTGTCTGATGACTCTTCCTGCCCAAGTCAGAGGGCCTGGGCCAGATGGGGTCATCTGAGCCCTTGCTCCTCAGTCTTCCCTCCAAAAATAGGCCTTTCTTCCTGCTTCTGGGGCCCCGCCACGGGCCTGCAGGAAAATGCGTGTCTCCAGGCAGATGGAGCTTCTGAAAGTGCCAGCTGCTACGCATTTGTGGGTCAGGCCGCAGGCAGGTGTCACGGGGCGCAGGGGGCCGGGGGACACCTGACCCTCACTTCCTCCCAGCTACTCTCCCCTTCATGGGTGAGTCACACGCATTCCTGGAGCCTGAGTCAGGGCAGATCCTGGGTGTGCTGGGCCTGGCACTCCAGGGACAGTTCCTGCTGCCAGGACCCAGGCCAGCCTTCCAGAATGTTCTCCTCCCACCTTTCTGGGAACCTGTGGCCACCAGCTCTGGAGCTTGCGCCGCTGCCCTGGAAAGCCCGTCGCCACTGTGACAATTGTCCGGCTGCCTGGGCGTGAGTCACAGCCTGCTCTGGGCGTTCAGAAGCGGGAGCCCGCTTCCTGCAGATAAGTGACAAGTTCAGGGAAACCTGGCCGGGGAGAGGGCCGCGCTGGGCGCCCACACTTCCTTCAAAGCCCCTGAGCGCTAATTAGCCATTCCAAGCATAGTTTCAGCAGCATTTAAGGATTTCCTCATCAAAATAAACTTCCTGCCATGTTATCTTCATTTTTGGCATCGGCTAAGAGCCTTTTTTTGGTCTCATTGATTGATCTGCCCCTGCACGGAGACGCGGGACGGCTGCGCTGAGGGGGACCGGCAGGTGAGCGCGCAGGAACGTTTGAAGGGCAGCCCCGGCCCTGCCTCGCCAGGGGCGCCAGGTCTCTGCTCCCCGGGGAGAGGCGTGTACAGGGTGCTGTGGCCTGCTCGCTGGGGCGAGGCCAGCGGGGTGCCCCTCGGGATCCTGCTTCACTTCTTCGCTCCACGGCCTGGGGCCAGGCTGCCCTGCGAGCCCAGGGTCAGCTGACGCTGGGTGGTGGCACGGATGGGAGATAAAAGCTGGAAGTGGAAGGGCGCTCGTGCCAACGGCTTCCTGCAAGGACTCCCTGGCTGGGGCCGTGGGCGAGTGGCCGTGTGGGGCACGCGGGGCCTGCTCTGCCCACCCAACTGCGGGCCTCCGGGTGGCTTCCCCGCGACCCCGAGGGACCTCGGAGGGCAAATTGCAGCCACAAGAAGTGACTTCCTGGAGGCTCTGCTGATGTCCGGAGTTGAAGGGCCTCTCTCTCCTGGCCTGAGATGAGACTAGATAAGACGAGTTTGGCTGGAGGCCGGACAGTTGGTCAGGAAATGAGGTAGAGGCTGAAAAGGGAACTGGTATCACCGCAGGTTACTTGGGGGGAAACGGTCCCTGCAAGGCCCCCCTCACACTCTGAAGACAGCTGAGCATGCCCAGCAGGGGCCACAGGGCCCTGCCTCCAGGAGGAGCAGGCGGACGCTCCTGAGGCCAGGCAGGGGACATCTGGGGACTCTGCAAGGGACAGTGTCCGGGCAGGAACCGGCTCATGGGCGTGGAAGGGAGTTGTGCACACCAAGTTCAGGGAGAGGTGGGCTCAGCCCAGGGCTGCCGGAGGAGCCTGAACCCCAGTCCTGCACCCAGCGGGAGCCAATGTAGAGGGAGGGGCAGGAAGGAGCAGACACAGATGGGCAAATGGGTGGACAGACCGACAGGTGATTGCGTGCATAGGTGGGTGAAAGCAAGGGGGGAAGGAAGGACGGCATGAAGGGAGCCAGCCATGCAGCACCAACCGGCTTCAACTGCGTGGTGCTGTAGAGCACCTCCTGCCCCCCTTCCCCTCCCTCCTTCCTTCCTTCTCCCTCTCTCCCCCCTCCCTCTTTTATGATGAGAAAGGGCGAAACTCAGTAAAAGTAAATTCTAGAACCCCTTGTATGGCTGGAGTTCAGCCCCTTTACCCAGGAAGATGGGGAGGCCAACCCACCCTGAGCAGCCATGGCTACCCTGACTCCAGCACCCATGTGACCACCGAGTCCCCACGCGTCCTCTGCCTCCTGGGTGACCACCGCAGCTCCTTCCGGTGGGGACACTTTCCCACGAGGTTCCCCGCGTGTATCCGGGGGGCGGACACAGTCTGCCCCGAGCTCCCCGGCCCAGGGCCGCCCTGGAGCCGCCAGTGGAAACAGTGTGGCCAGCGCTTTGGAAATGGGCTGGTTCAGGAACAGGGAGCCCTCCGTGTTCGGAGCAGGACCAGTGGTCCGCATCTCACGCGCAAGCGGGAGCCGTGGGCCTGGTGTGGCAACGTCAGCTCAGGGGCTTCAGCCCTGGTGGGGTGGGGTCACCCCTGGGCCATCCCCTGGGTCCTGTCCACAGCAGCCCCAGGAGGCCATGTCCCCGGTGCCCCTCCCACAACGGCGTGAGGTGTGCAACAGGGCATTTCCCAAACTTGCCGGGAGAGGAAGCAGGACTAAGCGGACCACAGGCTGGACAGGCACGCAAACCTCCTCGACCATCCCTCACCCCGGGGCCCCGGATCCCCAGGGTCAATGTCAGGAGATCCTCAGCCCAGCCCCTGGGTTCTCTGACCGGAGGCCACCTCTCCTGGGAGACAGTGAGGGTGGGAGAAAAACATGGGGCAGGCATTGGATCTGTCTACACGGAGGTCAGAGCTCAGTCAATGAGCCACCGAGGCCCCCGTTCCACGAATGGGAACTGGTCCTGCTCACTGGCCAGGCATCTGGGACTCCCAGTCATCCTGGTTCATTTTGCAGGGAGACCTGACCAAACCAGGCAGGAGAGTCGGGCCCACACTCAGGTCCCCCAACAAACATAATGGTATCACCTACCCTGTCCCACATGAAGTGTGAACAAAACCAGGATCGTATATGAGAGAGGGGAGGCCCCTGAGGGTGGCCCCTGCGGGGTGGCCCTGTGCTGTCGGGGTGGTGGCCCACTTGGTAAAACCCTGGCTCCCTGTGACACAGGAAAGGCTCTAACGAGAGCAGCTGGTCCCCATCTTAGTCATTGGAAGGCTCTGGAAGGTGGGCTTTCCACTTGTGGCCATAGAAAGAGGTGCCGCCCGTATTCCACACCACGGAAACCTGATGGGACTTTGTGACCCCCTTGTGGAACTGAATATGGCAGAGGTCATGGGACATAACTCCCAATGTGGATCACAAACAGCAATACAGCCTCCTCTGGGTCCCCCACCCTGTTGGAACTGTCCCCTGGGGGCCCATCCGCCATCTTGTAAGGAAGCACAGGCCACACGCCGAGGCCGACCCGGTGTGGCAGCGGGCAGCCCGGAGAACACTTAGCTCAGAGCTGCCCATCTTTCCTCCTCCGCGTGAGGCCACCGATGTGCCACTCCCCGTGGAAATGCCTGACCCACAGAATCAGTGAGCATAGAAAATGGCTGTCTTGCGTCACTGTGGTAGGCAGATGAGGTGAGTGGCCCCTCCAAAAGCCATGTCCTGGTCCCCACAACCTGTGAGTGTGTGGCCTTCCGTGGCATGGGAGACTTGGCCAGTGTGATTAAGGTTAAAGATCCTAAAATGGGGAAATTATCCTGGATTAGCCAAGGGAGTGCAATATAATGGAAAAGGCTCTATAGATGAGGGACAGGAAGAGCAGAGTGACTCTAGAAAATATGATAATAAAAGCAAGCAGCCGGGGTGATTCCAGGAAGGGGTCCTGGGCCAAGGAACGCACGTGACCTCTAGAAACTGAAAAAGACAAGGACACAATGTCCTCGGAGGCCCTCAGGAGGAGCACAACCCTCCAACACTTCGCTGCTGCACCCCTGACCCCCAGAAGCATAAGAGGAGAGGTTGTGTTGTTTTCAGCCACTAAGTGGGTGGTAGGTTGTCACAGCAGCAATAGGAAACTAATGCAAGCCCTGGCTGGTGACACAGTGGATAAGATGTCAGCCTGCAAACCCAAGTGTTGCTGGTTCAATTCCCAGCCAGGGCACATAACCAGGTTGCGAGCCAGGTCTGTAGCTGGAGGCAGGTGAAAGGCAACCATACGTGGATGTTTCTCTCCCTCTCTGCCTCTCTTCCTTCCCCTCTTTCTGAAAATAATAAATAAAATCTTAAAAGAAAGAAAGAAAGAAACTAATGCAGAGGGTTTTCAATCATGCAGTCAATTCTTTACCATGGATGTAGGGCTCTTCCGCCTTTCTGCTTCTTCTTGTGTCGGTTTTGGTAAGTTATATATTTTTAAAAATTTTTTTCAACTGCACCACGTGGTCGAATGTTTTGGCATCACGTTGTTCATAATATACTTCTGTTTTCCTTTAAATTTAATGTCTGTAGGATCTGTAGTGATAACCCCTCTTTTTTCATGCTTCGCATTTACGGTCTGTGTCCCTGCACGTTTTCTCTTGATCAATGTGGTTGATCTTTTCAGAGAAAAAGCTCCTAGCTTTGGCAGTTCCCTCTGTTATCTCTCTGCTGTGTGCCTCATTTGTTTTGGTCTTACATTTATTACCAAAAATGCAGAGAAGGAGCAAAGTTGAGCAGTTTCTGGAAGGGGGTGCAGCTCCCTGTAGAGGGGACCTTGTGCAGGTGAGCTGCTCCATCACCTCAAAATGGCACCCTTGGGTCCAGTCCCTGCTCTACTGAATCCTTTCTCTCCCATCCCTTTTGCCTCCATTTCACTGTTTTCCTGTTACCTGCACCTCTGTGTTCCCCATGTGGCCCTTCCACCCAGCGGCACCCTGTGGCCGCCGGGCAGCCGGCCAGAAAGGTGGGGTCCAAACCTGCTGAGTCAGAACCTGCAGAACTCCCCGGGCGACTGCAGGCTCCTGCCCTGAGTCACCTGCAAATAAGCCTGTTGGGAGAGCAGAAGGACGCTCAGCCCTGGGGGGACAGTCAGAGCATGGAAAACCTGCCTATCGCTGCGGGTGCCTGAGGGCAGTGCCAGCCCCACCCACCCCGGAGGCTGCGTGCCACCTGCGGGCGTTGATGTGGAGGGGAACCTCACGCAGCTTCAGTGCAGGGTGGCAAATGGATTTGGCAAACTGGCTGGTGGCCGGTGGCCAGTGTGTTTGGGAAGGGGGTCTAGACTCTGCAGGGAAGAGCTCTGTGGTCAACCAGTAACATCTGTTAGGTGCTGGGTGGGTGCTATCTGCCATCCTCGCCTAGGTTGTGTGACGTTCATCTCCCAGTTTTTAAAAGTTTTATTGATTCTAGTGAGAGGGGAAGGGAGGGAGGAAAAGAAAGGGAGAGAAACATCGATGTGAAAGAGAATCATCGGTCGGTTGCCTCTTGCTCAGGCCTGGACGGGGGACCAAACCCACAACCCAGGCGTGCGGCCTGGCTGGGAATTGAACCTGTGACCTTTTGGTTGGCGGGGCAGCCCCGGCTTGCTGGCCAGGGCTAGGCTCCTGTTTCTTAAAAGCCTTCTCCCCTCCCTCCCTGCTCCTCACTCCTCCTAGGAGCCGTTCCCGCGCCAGCGCCCCAGCCCACCTCTGCACGTGCGTGTTCATGAGAATGGAATGCTCGTGGCGCCTGGCCAGGGCGCAGCACCAGCACGCCGTGGCCACACAGGCTGCTCGGGGCCCACGGAGTCTCCCCCGCTAGTCTGGGCCCCTGCCCGTGAGAGCCAGCCTTTGACTCGCTCCCAGGACGCTGCCCTGTGTGGACTCCGCAGCGCGGGTAACTCTGGGGGGCCAGGTGCAGAGACCTTCCTAGCAAGTCTGGGCCCCGTGGCTTTTTGGATTTAAAATCGAAACTGCTGCGTGTCTTGGATTCGGGGACCCTGTGCAATTCCCCTTATCCCCAAATGCCTGCTTCCCCCTGGGAAAAACTCTCACCCCTTTAGGGGCAGCTGTTCAGAACCCCCACTTTATAGATCAGCAAACCGAGGTTCCCAGGGGCGTGGGGACTGCTGGGGGGCCTGGCCAATTAGAGGCAGAGCCTGACGTGCTAGTGACTACGAATGCGGGCGGCAGGGCTGAGGCTGGGCACTGTTGCCAAGGGGAAGCCCGCCCCCCAACAGCCACTCCGAAGGAGCCCGTGGGCCCCGGACCCGCCCACAGGAGCTCTTTGGAAGCGAATCTGATGACCTCAGCACATCTTTTCCAAACACACCCTTCCTCCCTCTCCCAAAGTCTTAGTGCCTTTGGATCATTTCTCCATGGAGAGGCCAAGGCGGGCCCAAGGGCCTTCAAAGGGGGCTCCCTCCCAGAGACCCCTGCCGGCCCCGGCCCGTCCCTAGCCACTGTCCCGGCCCGTGAAGCTGGTGCGTTTAGCAGAGAAACCACACATCATCGAGCTGTTTAGGAGAACATCAGTCTGCGTTTCCATAGCAACAGCCTCTGGAGCACGGCTGACAGCGCAGGGCCAGGCCAGCCCGTCTGCAGTGGGCACAGAAGGAAGGAGCCCATTGTGCTTTCTGAGATCCCCGAATCTCCGAGCTGGCTGCCGGGGTCCCCTAGGACGCTGAGACCAGGCGGGGGTCTCAGGAAGCTGCCAGCCGATGGGGGGAGCAGGACGGGTGCCTGGGAGGATGTGAGTCTCAGAGCAAGGCTCCACCCCAGCATCGAGGATTGGCGATGGTGGGGTGCAGGTCCACACCTGGAGTGTCACCCAGCCACCCAACTGCAGCCTCACCCCTGGGCAAGGGGGTCCCACTGCACACTTCCATCGGGCAGATGAGGAAACAGGTGGAATCCGTGGCTCTCACCCTGCACACAGTAGATGTCTGGGTGCACAGCCCAGGCCTGCTCCTCTCGCACCTCCATACCTCTTTCCCCAGGGTGTGGGCACCAGGGGTCCCCTGCAGGCTACTTCCAAAGAGCAGAGGAGGGGCTGCAGCCCCAAGGGGACCCCTCAAAACAAGAGGCCAGCGTCTCCCGGGTGCTGACCTCCAGTGACACCTGCTTCTTGTGCCTCCTGTGGCCCATCTCATTCCTTCACATTCTGCTTAAGAGGAAAGAGAGGTTCTGGGGGGCAGGGGGAGTTTCCCAGAGTCATACATCTCCTAGGTGATGGGGCCCTCCTCACCATGTCCAAGATGCCCGAATGGTGGCACTGTGGACGCTGTGGTGGCTTGTGTCTCTCAGAGCCCTGCCAAGGCCCTGATGCCCAGAACCCCTGCGTCCAACCTTGATGCTGGAGCACAGGCTGTGGACTCACTCTGCCACAGGACAGAACAGAACCTCGGAGGATGCAGTGTCCCGGGGCCCCTGGTGCCCGGGTCAGGCCCTGAGCCAGGTGTTGGGGCACACGGAGAGAAATGGCGGCCATTCAGGACCTCACCAGCTCCAGAAGGAGAAAGCCGTGTCGACAAGTGGCCACAAAGCCACCAAACAACGTCATCCATGTAACCCGGAAAGTCTATAGTGGGCAGCAAGTGGGAAGAAGGGGAGACCGGCCCTGAGCTGAGGAGCGGCACGGAGCCCGGCTGAGGGGTCTGCAGGTGGGGGCGGGCCAGGGCCAGGAGGTTCGGCTCAGCCGGCCACCCACAAGGAAGTAGCAACTGGCCCTGCACGTGGGGGCCGCTGGGGCTGGAGTGGGTGTGATGCTCAGAGAAGAGGCAACAAGAGGAAAAGGAGCCTTGCCTTTCATTTGTTTACGTGAAGTTCAGCATCCCTACTTTGTCACCAAAATCAAGGGTTTCAGGGGCCATCAAAAAAAGAGGGGGTTGAAGTGTGTTACAAAACACACGCTATACGACATGATTTTGGGGAGGGGAGGAAAGGGGGAGAAACAGAAGACAAAGCAGGGGCCACACCCCACAGTACACACCACAAGGTCCGCGGTGCTGTTTGCAGTAGCAGCGAATTTGAGTCTGAGTTCCCTGGCAGCCAGTGCAAAAAGGGAAACACGTTCACCCTTCAATTGGCAAGACACGCGGGATGACCCAAACAAGCCGCTGGGAGATGCTGGGCCTCTGCTGATTCTAAAAAGGAAAAGAAATCTCTCACCAAGATTGTCTTGACGGCGCCCATGTGCACTGCATCTGGGTGACCCCCCTGCAAAAATGGAATCAGGCTTCGGGTGTCCCCTCTGGGGACAGGAGCATGGCTCAGGTGCCTGTAAGGGGTCAACCTGGGCACACAGCCCGCAGCTGTCTGGTGGCCGGGAGTGGCACAGACCTGAATCCAAACCTGGAAGCTCCCTGTATCCACAGGATTCAGCCAAGCCCTCTTCCGCGGAGGAGCAGGTGGGCCATGAGGGGGAGGGAAGCACCGCTGGGAACCCAGTGCTCGAACATGGCCACACACTGGCATCCCCTGCTGGTTTACACAGACCTGGGGCCCTGGCTCCAGGCCCGGATCTGATCTAATCTGCCCTGGGCGCGGCCCAGGCAGCAGGAGATTTTTCGGTTCCCAGGAGATCCCAACGTGTAGCCAAGTTCAGAGTCCTGGCTCCAGGTGAGCTGGGGTACCCCCCTTCTGTGCAAAGCTCCGGCCTGGCAGTTTGGCAGAGGAGCCCGATTTCCAGGGATGGGACTCATGGAGAGGGAGGACACCCCCATACGTGGCGGGCTGAAGGGAAGGCTACTCAGCTCGGAATGGGGGTTAATCCACAGCTGGGGGACCCTCTAGAAACAACCTGGGCTCCGCCCCCCAGCCCCAGGGCAGTGGGTGATGGGACCCTAAATGATGCTCCATGGGCAAGCTCCTCCCAAAGGTCTCGCTCCACGCCACACGGATTTCATGGACTCCGTGTCCCAGTGGGCAAAGAAGCGAAGGCACATGGGGCCGCAAACCTCAGCAGGCCTCCCGGCCAGGGCCGGCGCCCCTGACCGACCTCGGCGTTCCTGAAGGCCCCTGCGGGTTTCCCCAAACTCTCTGGCCATGAAACCTCGTTTCCCAGACCTGCTGTTTTTCAGGAACTGGTCCCATGGATCTGTTTCTACAGCACATTTGGTAACAAAAACGACTGTCATCATTCCAGGCAAAGCCAAGATTTTTTTTTTTTTTAATCCTTTCTGAAAGAACTCACAGGGCCCAGCAGGTACAGCACAGAGCTTGGAGCGCTGAACCCGCCTGGCAAACCTTCCAGGGTAAAGTGGGGGGAACGTGTACCCACAGGCACCCGAGCCGCCAAATCAGACTCAAATCAGACTCGAATCGGACGCGAATCGGATGCGAATCGGGCGCGGCCACACCTGGCTAGCGCAGGGTAGAAGGCGGCCTGTTCGAAGGAGCCCCTCGGGTTTGGGACCTGTTGAATCTGCGCCCCTCTTCCCGACGGTGCTTAAACCCCAGGGCCAGGCACCCTTGACGGAGGTTTCCAGCCGGTGACAAAATGGTGGTGTCACGAGCAGGGTTAACATTTGTAACGTAGCAACAGCTCTGAACAAAGAGCAAGGGGAAAACACTATGAATCAAGAGGAAATGACAAGGGACGAGGAAAAGAAACCCTTGAAGTCCTAAGAAATAGTCACGCTGAAGCCACGGCTACACCGCGGGGACCAACGCCCGCCCCACCCCAGCGGCAGAAAAGTGACAGCGTTTACCCCTTACCCAGACGGCAGGGAGCCAGGCGACCCACACTCAGGTCCTGCGGTTGCCAGCGCAGGTACAGAGGAAAGCGTACAGACGCCCGCTTCTCAGTGGCACCAGGGACATGTGGCCCCCACCCCCGAACGCAGCAGAAGCAGCCCCCTCACTTGGGACCACCTCGACCTAGACTCCACCCCTTGTCAACAAAAACAAACAAACAAACACAAACAAAGGCCAACAGCAAGGAGCGGCCATGCGATTGTTTCCCAAACAAGAGCCGAGGCGAAGGAGAACAGGAGAACTTGCCATCGGCCTCTTTCTTCCCCTCAGGGACTAAGTGTCCTTTACGCTAAATCCAGGTCAGCGCTGTGGCCCACAGGCCGAACCAGCGGTCTGGCCTCGCACAGCTGGGAGCGGAGATGGGTTCTTCAATAACTGTCCGTGATTGCAAAAAGATGGTTTTTAAACCGTTACGTGCTTGGGGGGAAACGAAAGGAGCCCCGGGTGGTGTGGCTCAGTGGGTTGGAGCATCATCCTGTCACCGAAAGGTTGCAGGTTCGATCCCCGGTCCGGCAGGTATGGGGGAGCAACCAATCGATGTTTCTCTAACTTCTCCCCTAAAAAAAAAAAAAAAAAAGAGAAAAAGCAATGATGGGCAAAATAGGAGCCAAAGCCCATGATCTCTGGAGGCAGAAATCACTGAGCAGGAAAGAACACAGAGCACCCCGGGGTGACTGGAGCCCAAGGAGAGTGAGGGGGAAGGGGAGATGATGCTGGGAAGGAAGTTGGAGTGCCCTCGAAGCAGCTCCAGACCTGGGGAGGCCTGCAGGGCCCGGAAGCCTCGTTTGGTTCGCACACTGGTCCACCAGCAATAGCAGTAACGGCAGCAGCGTCCCTGAGAGGCCCAGGCTGATGAAAAGCACAGCCGAAACGCAGTTTTCTCCTGCATTTTCAGAACTGGGGTGCGCGCAGGCCCACGGGGCCGTCGCTAGCAAAGGCTGGTTTTATTTTCCACCAGGTCGCCAGGAACAGGCGGGGAGAGACCATGCAGCCGTCCTGTGTGGGTTCGGGGACCCCTCAGGGCCGAGGGACACAGGAGAGGGACAAGATGTAGCACCCGGGGGGGTGAGGGCAGCGGCAGGTAACACGTCGCCGTGTGACAGTGAGGTGCACCCAGGTCGCTGACCCAAATTCTGAAATTCACAAAGCTCTGAACCCCGGGGTTTTCTCACGGCTCACTTGGCGTCCGAAGCTGACCCCCCTGAAAGGGCGGGGGCGGGGGGGCAGCAGAACTTGGCCTGGGTGGTCAGCCCTTTGTCTGCTTTAGGATCAGCGGTCCCATGCTCCGCGGGTTTGCGGGTGGGACACCGCTCAGCCCCTCTGGGAGGGCCGGGCGGCAGATGGTACTCGCACCCAGCGAGGTACCTTTAGAAAGTCCGGAGTTTTGTCTTTCGGCACAAGGGTGGGCTTGGTTACAGCTGAGGATGCACATCATCAGGACAGGGCTCAAGAGTCCCCAGTCCTGGGTCCACCAGCCACTCCCTGTCCTGGCCAGGGACGTGTGAGCAGAAGCTGCTGACCCTGCTTCCCAGGTGAGGCTGCGGGCAGGTGCACAGTGGGGCAGACGGGTGCTGTTGGGGACACCGTGGCACTTCTGGCGCCGATGGCCCTCGAGCAAGGGTCAGGCTCTCCAGCCCGTGGGCAAGGGTGTGGGCACTGGAGGCCCGAGTTCACCAACCAACCGCTGAGTTGGGGACCCTGCCCAGCCTTGTGGGGGACTGAGAAGTGGCGGCCCCTGAGCGCTGCCTCCCCCTCTCTGGGCCGCCAGGTTCTCTCATGAAGTGCAGACCAGGCCAAGGCCGGCAGCGCTTCCCACCCCGACCACCTCAGACACGCTGAGCCTGACCCAGGGTCTTCTTACCCCCGCCCCCAGCCCCCCGGGCTACGGCTGGGGCCCCGAGCACCCCTGGGTCTCAGTTCCCCTCTCTGTAATTGGAGGGGTGGGCAGGCCTCGCCTTTCTCATTCTCCATGACAGGTGCCTGCTTTTCGGGGTGGAGATCAGAGCCATTCCGGAGCCGCAATTCCCACGGGCGGGGGCCTGGGGAGGGCCCCGCGCCCACCCACCCGCCTGCCGCCCGGCGCCTGGACCCGGCCGCGGGCACGGGGCCCCAGGCTGCGCCTGCCCACTCACAGCCCGGGGTGGGGAGGGTTTCCACGGGGCTTATGTTGATTTATAATGGGAAACCTCCGCTTTCCCCGGACATTGTTCTCCCTGACAGAAGAAAGAAAGAGGACCCCAAAGCCCCTCTCATCATAAGTAATGATGGAGCCGCCGCCGCAGCCCGTCCCCAGCGCCCTCAACCGCGACAAAGTGCTCTATTGTCATCTATTACATTTTTCTCAAAGAACCTTCAGCCGCGCGCAAGGCCAGCGCCATATCCTAACTGGATCTTCCTCATTGTCTGCGCCTCAGGGAAATGGGACGTGTCACTCTGAGTAATGCCCCTTCAATACTTTTCAGGAGGCGGCTCGGGGCTTTGGCCTGGATAAAGCCGCCCCCACGCTTTCTCAGGCCCCTCGGCCCAGGATGAAAGCTGGCCCGCGCCCGCCTGGCCGCCACTGCGCCACCTGGCCCACGGGGACCCGGGCAGGCTGGTGGCCGTCCCCTCCTTCCCATGTCGGCTTGGGGGCGACCGCGGGGGTGGGAGGGCTTGGGCAGGGTGGGCATGAGGGCACAGGGCTGGTGCGGGCGCCAGGGAGGAACCCAGGGGTCTCCCTGGGATCCTGCCCAGCCGTGCCCGGGGCCAAGAAGTGGCAGCTCCCAGCAATCTGAATCACAGAGGCTTTTCTTTTACTTTATTTGTATTATTTTTTATTTTCACCCAAGAACATGTTGATTGAGTTGAGAGAGAGAGCAGTATCGACTGCATACCCACCCCGTCTCACACGCACCCCGACCGGGACCTGGGCTACACCCCAGGCATGTGCCCTGACCAGGAGTCGAACCTGCGACCCTTTCGTTTGTGGGGCGATGCTCCGGCCAGCGGAGCCACCCCAGCCCGGGCTCCCAGGGCTTTGAAAGACAGTGTTCGTCACTCCCACATGCATTGTTAGTAAATCCAGTGAAAGCCATCCTGCTTTTCACCCACCCGTCCCCTCGTTCATTCATCCACGCATCCCCTCACGCCGGGTGGCCCGGGTGGCCCGGCGCTTCGGTGGCGGGGAAGGGGTTCTGCTGCCGGCCCCCTCCTGGGCGCTCAGGGAGGGAAGGGGAGCCTGCCCGCTGCTCGGGTCGCGCTCAAGGCCGCTCTCCTCGCAGGACAGGCCCGGGAATGGAGGAGCCTGTGTCAGACAAAAATGCAGAACCCACTTCAGGAAAAGGAAGCACTTTGGAGGGGACAGCGCGGCAGAGGACCCAGTGCAGAGCTCTTTGGAGGGCTGGCCTTCCACGCAAGGCTCTGGCCCAGCGGGGCCGCAGGCCAGCCTCCCCCGGGGCCTGTGCCCTCAGGGTCCCCTGCCCCTCCGCAGGGCTCCGAGCTTGCCAGAGCTGCCACTCCCTAAAGGCATGGACACTTGCCCTTCAGCCACCCGCCTGTCACGGGAGCCCCTGATGCCCTCAGGGGCCATCACAGGTGACCCCGTGTTGTTGACATGGGGCCACTGAGGCCTTGGTCAGGTGGTTGCCACCCTCGTGTCCCAGGGGCAGCAGGCTGGGGGGCGCAGGCCCCATCTCCCCTCCTGGTCCTCACTCTTGGCAGCGGGGCTGGAGTGAAAGAAGAGTGGCCTGGGAGCCGCGTGTGGTCACCCGTTCGAGTGCCGCTCGCTGTACCATCCGAGAGGGGGCAAGGCCCGGCCTCAGCAAGATCCAAGAAGAGGAGTCTGTCCCCTGAGAAGCAGGACCTGGTTCTCCACAGCAGAGCCTCCTGGGCCTTGGCACTGGGGTTGTCCCCCGAGGACCAGAGAAAAGGGGGTCGCTGAGGCCATGTGCGGTCTGGGAAGGGCAGAGGTAACAGGGCAGAGGCAACGCGGCTGGTGGGGAACTTCCCCAAACTGGCACCTTCCCCTGGCGATGCTTGTGCCCCTGGGGCCAACAGAGCACAAGCATCCGCCTGCCCCTTTTGCGATGGGACGTGGCCGCGTCTCCATCAAGAAGGGGTGGGCCTCCCTGCACACCCCCAGCCCACCGCCCTGGTGCGGCCATTCCCCGCAGGGCGGGGAGAGACTGGGGAGAGGGGCAGGCCGGCCCAGAGGCCCCAGCCAGGTTCTGAAAACGCAACAGGCTGCAGGTGAGACCAGCAAAGCCTCCTGCCCAACCGCAACGGGGACCACTGTCCGCACGATGGTCATGCTTCCCCTTTTCCCTGGATCCAGCTGCCCCCCATGGAAGCTCTGCTTTGTGCTCCCCACAGAGCCTGCCCTCGCATGCCAGGCCGCTGGCCGGAGAGACAGCAAGGCCACGGAAGGGCCCTGGCCAGCTGGCAGGATGCCCCTCTCCACTTCCTGGTGTCCTTTACTCATTCCCGAGGTTTCTGCAGGAGCCCAGGCGCAGGGCAGAGAACTGGGCTGCATGTACCTTCTAGTCCAAGGGCGGAGACAGACAAGGAAAGAGACAAGGCCAGGTGGCGCTGTCCCTGCTCTGTCCGGGGGAGCCCATGGGATGCTGGCAGGGACGGCAAATGACATGCCAGGAAGAGATGCCACCAGGACAGAGCCCAGGGCCAGCTGCTCACCCCACAGCTGGTTCCCTCCTTCCTGGGGCCCTGAGACCCTGAAGGCAAACGGGTTCTTCCTCTGCACTCCACAGGCAGATGGGTGCCCGCCAGCCCACCGTCCTAGATGAGACCAAACTGAGCTGAACGGAATGCCCTGAACTTAATGGGAGTGAACTAGATGAAAGCAAATGATTCACCCTTGGCGGCCTCACTGGGTGGGGACACAGCACGTCTCTGGCGATGACTCTGGGAGAGGAGTGTTTTTCCCTCCCTCTGGGTCTCCGCCGCTCGGGGCTGGAAGCAGGCGGAGGACTCACCCTTCCTTCTCCGTCAGAAAACGCCAGAGCAGATGGTGCTGTTCACTCATCTCCTTCACCCTTTTACTCTGCAAGCTGAGAGGGGATCCCATGCAGCAGGGACTGCTCTAGGCTCTGGAGGTCGGAAGGGTGATAAGACACAGTTGCTGATCTCCAAGGGACCATTGTCCAGTGCCGGGGCGTCCAACCTCTTCATCTCGCGGCGCACACGGGCCAGTCCCTAGAACTCTGCAGCCACCAGGAAATATATGATAGACTTTTTCCTCCTCATCTGACAAAAAAAAATAGGGTCACCCCCATATAACACAGTTGCTAGGTTCCTAAAAAATGCCGTGTTATGCGAATCCGTGTTAGTCTGAAACAAAAAACTAGTACAAAAAAGGGGGTTAGGTTCCAAAATCTAAAAAAAATACTGCTATATTTTTATAATGAAGAGAAATATCTTTTTTCTTTTTTCTTTTTTTTTTTAATTATAATTTTTAGAGAAAGGGGAAGGGAGAGAGGGAGAGAGACATCCATATATGGTCACCTTTTTCACCGGCCTCCAGCTACAGACCTGGCCGGAGACCTGGCTTGCAACCTGGTTATGTGCCCTGGCTGGGAATTGAACCATCGGCCTTTGGGTTCGCAGGCCGGCACCTTATCCACTGTGCCATCAGCCAGGATGAGAAATATCTTTATTGAAGCAATTTTCACCAAAGGTATGTTCATATGTATTAAAGAATGTTTTCTTCATCATCACTACTAAGCACCATTGACTGAGGGTGTTTTCTTTTGAACTAGCTCTGTCTTCATCCTCTGACTTTCTCCAGCGTTGTGTTAGCTTCTGGCGGATACTTTTGGCAAGAAATCAGTTATTTTAGATTGCTTGCTTTTAGCTGAGAGATCTTTATAATTTTGTTAATTTCAAATGAGATATCTTTTGCTCTTAAAAGCTCTTATTAGGCTCCGTGTTGTTCGGGGATTTCTCAAATTCTCCAACCGTGTTAGAGCGAATCCGTGTTATGGGGGCGCTGCCTGTCATTTTGATTCATTCCCACCAGTTGGCTATTGTTGTGTTGGCTGTTGCCATTGTTTAATTTGACAATCTAACCTGGGCCCCTGACTAAATAAATAGTCTGGTGCAGCACATTGTAAAAATTCTGGTGGCACACTGGCTAGAAGTCCATCGCTGGTCTAGAGGAAGGAGTGGCACGTGTCTGTTCACAGGGGTGCAGCTTGGCTGCAGGACGAGCAGAGGTTGGGGACATCTGTGCCTGCCGTGAGACGGCGCCCAGTGGTCAGCAGCCCCAGGAGGAGGGGGCCCCGCACGCAGGCCTGAGCCTTGGCCCCTCACCTCTGATGCTGACTGAGATCGCTTCCCCAATAAGGTGTCCCTTGGGTTGGGGGTGGGGGGCACTACACCTGAACAGCACAGACGGGAGACTCACACAAGCACTTGTTTCTCCCAGTCCTGGACGCTGGAAGTTCTGGTGTTGGGGAGGGTCCCCTTCCTGGTTTGTAGAAGGTCCTCTCATCCGGCGTCACAGGGCAGAGAGAGAAGCAGCAGCCAGCTCTTCTGAGTCTCTCTCAAGGGTCCTACCCTCCAGATCTGATCACCCCAAAGCTGCTGTCACAGGGGAACACAAATAGTTCACAACAAGCACAGGGACTGAGGTCCTCGTCCCCAGCTCTGCTCCTGGGAAGGCGAGCTGGACACCCATGCAGCCTCCCGCCCAAACGCAGGGCCAGCATTAGGGCTCCCTTGCGTGAGTACAGGGTCAGGATGCAGGGCTCAGGGGCCAGGCGCTAGGATGGTCTCTTCAGCCTGACACCCCCCAGCCCTGTGATCTCAGGCATGTCTCCCGGCCTAGAATGTGGCACAGGGGTCCTGCCTTCTCCTGAGGTCATGGGCAAGGGGACACCTGTCCCCTCCTTGGCACCTGCGGGTACTCAGATGCTACCACGATGATGCCGCAGTCTCCTTTCAGTGATTTCAGGCAGGGCCAACCTGACACCACCCTCTCCCTACCCGGGGCACCAGCGGCCCAGAGCCCACCACTCCATGCCCAGCCCACCCCCCTACCCACTGGGCCCATCCCCTGGCCCTAGCAATCTGACGCTTGCTGGCGAGGCTGGGGACCTGAGTCCTCACGCTGATCTGATCAATAGTGTCCTCCTCCCCTAGGCCTGCCAGGCCCTTCTTCACCCCAAGTGCCCCCCATCACCACTGCCTCCCCTCCGTCTTCCCCAGACCTCCCGGGTAGACCGTTAGGCAAGAGTCTGCCTCTGACGCGGCCCTTCTATACAGAGGGTCATGGGCCGGTCAGATCGGACCACCCGAATCCAGAGCGATGATAAAACCTGTCCCTCCAAATTAGGCCAGAGCCCCCGGAGCTCCGCTGATTACCGCCCCTGCCCACAAGGACAAAGGCCCCGAGCAGGTCCTGGAGGGTCATTAATATGGATTGAGGGCCATTGTTTCTCCAAATTAGGCCACAGAGAGGCTCCTTGGGGAAGCACAGGGCGGAGAGGCGCCGGGCTCTGCTGAGGAAGAAAGCAGGTGTCCCTTCCCTGCGGCCGCTGGGCCTGGGGACCGTCCCCGAGAGGGGCCACGGGCACCAAGCATGAATTCTCAACCCACAGGGACGGTTCCACCTTCTGCAAAGCGTGTTGGAGTCCCAGTGCCACCGACCCTCCCGCACCCATGGGAGGTGGGCAGCACTTTACAGTTTACCATGCACCCTTCTCTCCTTCCACTGGAGTGTGGCAACAGCTGTATTTTTCTTCTTTCTCAGATTAAGTTTAGTAACTTGCACAAGGTCCCGCAACCTGTTTGAGGCCCGTGGGCCCAGAACTCGGGTCTTGACGTCCCACCCCTTCCCTGCGCCAGGGTCACAGTGCTTGAGACCCCACCAGGAGGGGCAGGCAGTGTCACTGACATGTGTGCCCCTGGGGAAAGGGCCCCTCAGGGGGAAAGGGAGACCCAGCCCTGCCCCCACCTGCTGGTGGGTCAGAAGGACAAGTAGGCAGCCGCCTGAAGCCCCCGTGGGGTGAAGCTGGGACAACCTGGGTGGAGGGGGTCTCTTGTCAGCAGAGAGAGCGGCCGTGGGCTCCTGGGTGGGCCAGGCCAGGTCGCAGGACTCAGGGGCTCCCAGCTTCACCTGGTTCAACCCCGGAGCCCCTGTGAGGCAGCCGCTATTACTCAAGTCCCATTTTACGTGTGAGGAAACTGAGGCAGCAGGCAGCTCTATCACTCACCCAAGGCCACACTCTGGGTCACAACCAGCTGTCTCCCAGCAGGCAGGCCCCAGGGTCGGCCATCCCACCCGTCCAGGCCGTACTCTGCAGCCTCGGTGGACACCACAGCCACCCCATGGGTCTTCTCTGGATGGGCCCCAGGTGAGCGGGGGCCCCAGGTAACGAGGCACAGGAGGCTGGTGGCAGGAACAGGCACGGAAGCTCCTGCCCTGTGACGCTAACGCCACTGGCAAATGCCATCCCATGCAGGCAGGGGAGCTGAGCCCAATGGACACTCCATGGTACAAAAAAAAAAACACTGCAGGCTGGGGTTGGGGATGGCCCAGGACAGCCCTGAACCCCCGTGTCAGCTGAGGGGCTCGGAGGGAGTCCTGCGGCCACCTGGGGGAGACCCCTGTCGTGGGAAGGGCCGGACCAGGCACAGTCCACACCGGGTAAGGTCTCTACCTTCTCCAAGAGCCTAAATTCCCGCTGTACGGGAGGGAGGGAGGTGGGGGGTGCATGGACGAAAAGATGGAAGGAAGGGAGGCTGGATGGCCAGGCGAGGAGTGGATGGGAAGAAGGTGGGAAGGGAACGTACGCTGATTGACTTGGTTTAAAAAGAGGCAGGTGGGCCCTGGCTGGTGCGGCTCCGTGGCCTGAGCGCCGGCCTTCGAACCAAAGACTCGCTGGTTCAGTTCCCAGTCAGGGCACAGGCCTGGGTTGTGGGCCAGGTCCCCAGTTGGGGGAAGCAAGAGGCAACCCCCCAGGGATGTCTCTCTCCCCCTCTTTTCCCCTTTCTTCCCTGCCCTTAAAATAAACAAATAAAATCTTTGCAAGTAAATCCACAAAAAGAGGGAAGTGGGCTCGTGTCTGGAGCATAGGATGTGCTCGATGATGAACTTTGCATGAATAAATCCCCACGCCTGCGGAACTGTATCTGCGGCAAAAAATATGTTCAATATTCATGAGCCTGACCCTAGTTCTTGAGACAGTCCCCCCAGGCTGTCCCGGCTGCGGGGAAAGAAGTGTCCTTGGCTGCCTGCATAGACCTGAAGACAGGCCCCACCTGGGGCTGCAGGAGCCCCGCCCCGCCCGCCTCTCTGGAAGGTTCGAGCTGCCTCTGCCGTGTCTCTGTGTCCTATTCCGCTTCCTATGAAAACATGAATTGGCCGGATTGGGGCCCACCCTCAGGCCCTCCCTTCGGAGCCCTTTCCTGCTCAGAGACTCCGCCCCATACCACGGTCCTGTGTGGGGTACGTGGGGTACGAGGGGTCAGGACTCAAACACCGAGTGTGCGGGGTACACGATTCGGTCCCCCACACTTGGCTGTCACAAACCTCTCCGCGGCCCTCGCCAGGAGGAACCTCAGAGCTGGCTGCCCCTGGCCCCAGCGACTCGGCTCAGCCCTGGCCCAGCCCAGGCTGCGCGTCGGGGTCGGGTGGCCACCGGGCACAGCCCTCCATCCACTCCTCCGCGCTGCTGCGCCCCCTGCTCAAGCATCTCTCTGGCGAGGGGGGCCATCCCAGCTCCTCCATTTATCAGCCGCGTGTCCTTGGGCCATTCCAGGCCGTGTCAGAGCCTTGGTTTCCTTCCCAACAGATTGGGAGAAGGAGAGCCCTGCACCGCTGCACTTGCCTCCGGCATCGGCTCAGGCGCGTTTCCGGGGAGGAAGCAGACCAAGGCCCAGGCAGCCCTGCTGCACGATGGCCGAAGAAGACAGCCGCTGTGGCGGGCGCTTCCCCGTGGGCTCAGGCCGGAAACCGGGGCTCTGAGGCGCTTCAAAGAAGGGCCTTGGTCTGGGCCGCTGAGCAAGCCGGCTGGCCGCGGCTCTGTGCTGCCTACAGGCTCGGGGACCCCACACCGGTGCTTTCTTCAGGGTCTCAGCTCCCCAAGCCCGCAGCGAGGAGGGTGGGGAGGACCCCCGTGCCTGCGCAGACCGAGCCCCACCCCCACCCCCCCGTCTTGGCTTCAAGGAAGCGGGGCCCCTCTCAGGTCAGCCTGTGTTCTGCAGCCTTCCAGGGGGATAGCGGAAGGTCAGAGCTATGCTGCCCCCAGGCCGCCACCGAGAGCCATGGGTCCCCGGAGGCTCAGAGCAGGGAGGGGATGGGCCTGAGGCCCGAACTTGAGTCTGCGGGCAGTGAGGAGGCCTGGCGGGGGCTGCGGGGTCAGCAGCTGCCCTCGGGCCCAGACCGCAAGCACCTACTCCCCTCGCCCTTCCGGGAGGCTTGTCTGTCTGCACTTGCAGAGTGAGCGAATGAATGAACGAACGAATGAACAAACTGATCGAACAGTATATTAACGAGTCAACAGATTAAAAGATGAAAACAATCTGGTTATCATCACAGTTGAAATCTTAAGTGGCTGTTGACTTCGGCCTCCGCCTGCCTGCTGAGCGTGTTTACTAAAGGTGCTTCGTAGAGGTGTCCTCACCACGGAACATTCTAGGGCTCTGTGGGGCGTGTGTGTGTTTCAGGCCAGTGCTGTGCCCCACCGCTGCTGGGGCCCCCTGGCTGAGCCTTGCTGTGGGGTGTACGACCTTGAGCTTTCATCGTCCCTGACCTGCTGGGTCAAATCCAGGCATGGGGCCGCCTCCAGGACACCTCCTCCAGGAAGCCCCCCACAGTGCCGGGAAGCGCTGAGTCGGAAGAGTTTTCTATTGCTTGTGGTTGAATGGTTGTGGCCGCATCTTCTCTGCCATAGCTGCCCAGGAGGGACATGGGAAAGAGGCCTGTGTTCAAGTCCCTGACCGGCCCCCTTGTCCTGGCCAAGTGCGGGGCACGGAGTGGGGGCAGCAAAGGAGTGCTCATGGGTAGGTCCCCTGGGCCAGGCACTATTCCTACCAGACTGGATCTCACTCACCTGACCGCCAAGCCAATCGGTGGTACAATGCCCCGTTCATGATGAGGAAGCAACCAGAGAAGGTGCTGTGGCCGGGAGTCCTGGGCTCGGGTCTGACCCGCCATGTCCCCCAACCCGGCCCCTCCCTCCCTCAGTGTTAGCCAGACCAAAGGATGAATGAGCCAGGGGTGTGGGCGTTCTTGGTGATGCCACTGACCCTGCTGGACTTAAACAACATTCACTGGACAAATATTTACCTCGGACACCCGAGGAGCCCGGCGAGGCCCTGCCCCTCGCCCCAGGGTCCCTGCTGCTGAGGAGGGACTGCGGAAGGGGCTGTGGGTCACAGAGGCAGGGAGATGGGCAGGCATATGCCTGACGCAGAGGCGTCCCCTGTTTCACGGGGAGTACGGCGGGGCTGGCCCCATAGCACCTCCACCGGGTGGCTCGGCGGCAGACTGGCTGGCACCCAATGCCCGCCTGCCAGAGCCAATATTTGAGGTCAGGAGGCAATCAGGGTGTCTATGAGCAGGCCACAGGTGCCCACGGGGTCCTCCTCTGGGCTGTCAGCCGCCACTCCGCTTCCTAAAGTCGGCCCAGGGTGATCCTGGGCCAGCCTGCGGGGACCGGTCCTCCACCCACAACCATGGCTGCCGTGGGGAGCTCGCCGGGCGGATGGCGAGTGGGCATCTCTCGCTGAGGCCCCCTGGGCCCTCCTGCATTGGTTGGTAAGGCGGCAGGACCCCTCCCCTGGGGCCCTCGTCTTAGTCACACAGGCAGACAGGACAGTGATATTCCTCCCACATCACAGATGGGGAAACTGAGGCCTGGAGAGAGAGAGAGCTCTGCCCAAAGTGACACTGCCCTGGGGGTCACAGGCCAAGGTCCAGACTCCCCCTACGGGGCAAAGCTCCTGCGAGGACTGCTGGCCACCTCCGCCCAATGCCAAGGAGGTGACCGGCATCCCCGGGGCCTTGGGGAGTGGCACAACTTAGAAAGCTGTTCTGCCCAAAGCAGCATGGGCGCCCACGCTACTCAGACCCCCTGAGAGCCCCGTGTTGAGCTAGCAGCTGGGTGCCAGGGCGGGGCCCCCTTTCATCAGCCTGTGTCCCAGGTACATCTGGAACCAGACAATGACGCTGCACAGCGGCCCCTTGCCCTCCAGAGGCCTGGGACGGTGAACCGGTGCAGTGAGCATGTTCTGGTGAGTGCTCGGGCCCTGGAGGCCCAGGGCAACACCTGTCCTCCCTGGGACATCCTTCAGGGGCGAATCGGTGGGCTACAGCAGCTAGGCATTTCTCCCAGGGCGGGGGCTCCACGGCAGCGCTCCCCGTGCCAGCCCACCCTCTGCCAGGCTGCGTCCCCTGGCCCGGGCTCCCAGCCCTGCCCGCCGTCCCCACGAGTGGGGAGCCAGGCAGCAGGAAAATGTGTGTCAGCACTGCCTGCCACATTCCTGAGGTCGCCTCCTGGCAGCGGCCGCCTCCCCCGCCGCCTAACCTAGGAGCCGCGGGTGGGTCCGGCCCGGCCCTGCCGCCTCCGCTCCCCGCGGCCTCCATGGAGGAACACCCTCACCCGCTGGAGGCCGGAGCCGGGCCAAAGCTTTCAAGTCTGTTCCCAGGGGCCCCGAGGCTGCCGCCGCTTCCAGCGGGCTGGGTATTTTGGGGGACGTCCCCGAAATGAAAACAAGGCAGGAATGCTGGAGGCTGAGCGTGGTGTCCCCGAGGGCTGGGTGTGGCACTTGGAGCTGAGCAGGGAAGGGAAGGGAGAGCAGAGGTCTGGAGAGAGGGACAGGGCAGGAGCCACGGGAGCGGCCCGGAGGGTGACAGCAGAAGGGGACGGGGACGGTGAGGGGCTCGGGCCTTGGGAGTCCTCACAACCCCTCAGGAGACGGGAGACCTATCCCTCGGGGACCCCGCTCACCTGCTCTGCGCCCCCTCTTCTCATCAGTGCAAGGGACGTGATACTGTGAAGCCCCCATGGGGCAGGGCCGGGTAGAGGCTGACGAAACTTGGGGCTCAGGCCTCCTGCACGGACATTTTCAGCCCGGACCTCTGTGTCGTCTGTGGGTGCTGACCCGGTGGCAGGGCCCATTCAGGGCCCTACTGCCCATGGGTCACGGCATGAAGCCCCCCTAGGTGCCCTAAGGGGGTCCACGTGTCTCAGGATGAGTCAGGAGCTGTAATCCAGGACCCCCTGCTCCCCCCGATCCCCTTGCATGGCCCCCCAAGAGCCCAGTGGCCAGCGGGTCCTCTTCAGCCTCACTTTCCCAGGTCCTGTCGAAGGTCAACATAGACACAACTTAGAGGTCAACATTCTACAGACGGGGGACAGAGGCACGCGTGTGGCGGCCCCTTGCTAGGCCAAGGCTCCAGACGCTCCCGGTCCCGAGGCGAGAGGCTCCTAGTGTCCTGGCCACTGTCCCCGGGGATGTGGGGTCACAGCGCCAGCCTCCGCCCTCGTCTGTGCCACCCCGGCTGGTCCTGGCGGCACCGGTGTCAGCGCTTAGGAAGTTGGCTTGGTTTTCTTGACACCCGTGAGCATCGCAGCTCATCATGTGCCGTGTGCCCAGGCCCAGCCACTCCCAGGGCTCCAAGCACCCGCCTTACGTGCCGGGACTGGCCCAGGGCCTGCGGTTGGTGCCAAAGCTGGGGGGACACCTTGAGTCTCAAAGAGGTAACTGACCCCAAGGTCCCAGCCACAGGGCACGGGACCATCTCTCCAGGCTCACGCGGGGGCCTGAGACAGCCTGTCTCCCGGGCCACTTTCTCACAGGCCGGTCGTGCAGTATTTTTAGCTCTGGGGCCCAAGGCTCCGGCCTCCGGCGTGGTAAGAATAGCTCGGGCAGCGGGAAAGCTGCACCCGCACGCGGGCACGGCTGCGGGGACTGTCCGCTCCAGGGGCCTCCATCCGGCCAGAGCAGAGCTGAGCTCCCAAAACTCAAATGGCAAAATCCAGCACAGAGGGCTTCGGTGCTGTTCCCCAGAGGGGCCGTGAGCAGGAGAAGGGTTGGCTGTCCTCGCAGGGTCCCCGGCCAGCTTCCCCGAGCGGCCGGGCCCGTGCGCAGCAGCCGGCGGGTGTGCTCTCAAAGCAGGGCGCCGGGCGGGCGCGGGGCCCACCGGGGACTCCAGCCAGGGTGGTGGTGCCCTTCCCAAGTCAGCAGCCGAAGCCTGTGCACAGCCAGCTCCCAAGAGGCCTTGGAGCTCCGTCCCAGGAGTCAGTAAATGTCCGGTCCTGCCCTTTCTCATCCTCTTCCCTGGGGGCTGGTCGCCGGACCCCTTGGCTTCCCCACCCACCCGGGGAACCCCGCCGGCTCTGCCCCAATCCTCAGCCTTCGCCACCACACAGGTCCCACCGCTGACCCTGCCATCTGGCCTCCCTCCCGGAGAACAGGGCTCCCAGGGATGGACGTCTCAGCACTCAGCAAAGACAAAGAACCTGAAAAGCCCAGAGCACCCCAAGATTCACAGGGGGGCCCCTCTTCTGGCCCTTCCTCCCCTGGGAAACCTTCCGTGGGTCCTGGCACCCGCAGCGGCTGGAAGTGCTGGAGGTTGGGAAACCGCATTTCCTCCCAGCTGGGGGGTGAAGATGGGTGCGCAGAAGAGCAGAGGGGTCTGCGGCCGGTGAATCGAGACAGAAGCGAACGGTCCAGGTGAATGCTGGGCCCGCTGCCGGGGAGGCACAGTGCGGGGTCCCCGTTGGTGCAGCCAAGAGGTGGCCGGTCAAGGCACCGGCTCCCAGACGGGAGGTCAGCGCCCCACTCTGGTGGCGGGTGGCCCCTCCACCGTCCCACGGACCCCTGCCCCGCTCATGTGCACGTGGGGAGTTTGCCACTTAGAGGCTCAGGCAGGACTTGTCAATTTGTTTTGGTTCGAGGGCTGGGTCCGAGCCGTGAGCAGGATGGTCACCCCAGGGCCTGGGTCACCCTGAAAGGCAGCCCCAGGGCAGGGAGCCTTAGAACCCAGGTCCCCCCGCGCCCCACCCTGGGGCCACAGAGCATGGGCTTGGGCAGGCGGGAGGGCAGGTCTGCGCCCTGGTCCCTGCTGGCTTGCAGAAGCTCGGGGCGCAGGCCTCCCTGGGCCCCGCTTCCCCCTCTCCTGCCGACGGGACCCCCGTGCCCATGGAGTCACTCGCCCATGGAAACAGGAAGCACCGGGGCAAGACCCTTCACCTTCCTCCTGTTGTCATCCCCCAACTGTTCTCTGTAAGACGTCCGGTTGCATCGGGAGCTCCTCTCTGCCCACCCGCCCGCCTGGCCGGCCCCTCAGCGCCCGGGGCTGGGAAACGGCCGTCCTGCCGACCTCCGCCTCAACCCAGGCTCGGGGGGCAAACCCAGGGGGCTTTCCGAGGCTCCGGCCGGCAGAGCGGGCGATGTGGTGGGAACGGCCGTTCCAATGGCCTCCTGCCTGCAGAGCGGCAAGAGCTGCTGCCCAAAGGGCGGGTGACATTGGCCCGCTGGGCCGAGGGGGGCAAAATGGCTGGAAGACTCCCTGGGGCCCCGCTCCGCAGGGAGCCGAGTGAGAGAAGCATGGTGGGGGTGACGGGCCCCACATCTCAGGGACGGGGCCACCAGGGAGCGGCGGGCTTCCCCAGGGTGCCTGCCCACAGCGGGCCGCGGTGACTCCGGGGAGGTGACCCAGCCCCAAGGCACTTCTGCAGAGGCGTCACAGTCTGTTACTGGGCTCACATGGGCCCCCCAGCCGGAGTGGCCCTGGGGTGCCGCGGTGGAACCCCCCACCTCTGTCCCCACCTCATCACCCCCGTCAGCAGCACACGGGGGCACACAGACGGGGTCACACACACTCGAGCACGCACGGGGCCGCTCGGGATGTCTTCCCTAGAAAGTGGCTGTGTGTCCTTGCCTCCTTCCGGGGGCAGGGGACAGCTTCAGGCACGGCTGGTTCCAGCAGCCCCGTCACTAGGACTGGGTGATTCTCCCCATCAGCTCTGCTTTCCTCTGTGTGGCGTCATTCTCAGGCCAGCTCACTCCTCCTGCTCCCAGCAAACAGGAGTTTAGTGTGGCCTAGAGTTTGACCTGAAGTCCTGGGGCTGACCTCACAGGTCCTCACTGCCCCGGCGGAGGTCAGGGGTCCAACTCGGCACCTAGGGGCAGGGCAGCCTCGTGGAGCTCCAGGCTGAGCATAGGGTGGGGCAGGGCTGCCCCTAAAAACTCAGGGCGTTGTGCCCAGCAGCCACTGAAAGAGACAAACCTCAGGGCCACCCATGATGGTGGCAGGCCCAACGGAAGGAGCGGGCAGTCGGCGAGGGAACGTTCTGGAAGGAGTGGGAGAGCCGCATTCAGGTTCTGGAGTCCTGTCTGCGCACCTCGGGCTGGTCTCCCAGTCCCTGAGTCCCAGCCACCCAGGGTTCACAGCCAGGTTCGTTGGGGTTACTGAGTCACCCCCAACCAGGTGTGACATAAAACAGCCACCATTTCCTCGTCCCCAGGCACTTGAGGCCCACGGTCAGGGCCGGGCCCAGCAGGGCAGGAGCTGCTGCTTCTCCGGGTGTTTGGGTCTCCCCTGGGAAGACCTGGACGGCTGGGTGTGGCCCCTCTGCGTGGTGTGGCCTTTCCCTCGGCACGGCCATGCAGGGGGTCGGACCTCACACAGGACGGCCCGAGCTCTGGGGCGCACAAAGGCACCACGCCTTTCCACACGCAGTAACAGGCGTGGGCCTCTCCACAGGCAGAGAATTCACGGCCATGTTTTCCATCCGCCACGGACCGCAACGGGCTAACCCAGCGGGACTCCACTGGGTGGCCCAGGGTGTACTGGGCAATGCGCACCACGGCCTGTGTTTTACGTGCCCCGAACACCCATCTATCAAAAGCCTGACGCTGGAGGTGACCGGGTTAACTGGTGGACCCCTTGGGATGAGACTAGTAACCATGTACAGGGGCCCCAGAGAGCCCTGTCTCCTGCCACCACGTCAGGACACAGCGAGAGGCGGGTGGTCTGCCATCTGTAGGAGCGTCCTCTCCAGGACCCTGGTCTGCACGGCCGGCCTCCAGAGCCAGGAGGATAAACGCCTGTTCCCCACGAACCACTCTGTCTCTGGCGCCCTGTTGGAGCAGCCTGAACGGGCAGCGACACCTGGTTGTCACGCTAGGCGAGAGTGGGAGCGCAAGGGACAGCGTGGAGCAGGTAGAGGCTACGTGGCATGGGAGAGCCCCCCGCAAACATCTAGCCAGCCCCAAACATCAGTGGAGCCACAGGCCATTGTCCGGCAGCGTCTGCCAGGCTCCATGGGGAAGAGGCCTTGTCCTGAGCAGCCGTCCCCTCCCTGGACTCCAGGTGAGGACACAGCCTCCCTGGGGGCAGCAGAGGCCGGGGCCCCGGGCTAGAAGGAAGGAACATGGGTCCCGCCTGTGCCTAGGTCCCCACCCCGAGCCCTTGAAGCCTCATGACTTCATGAGTCACATCCTCTGTCCCGCCCTCCTGAACTCCAAGCAGAGGGGGTGCCCTGGGGGAGCTCCCACAATCTGGAACTTGGAGAGTCACTTGAAGACCTCAGACGGGGGTCGGGGCCAGCGAGACCTGCTGACCCCCAAAGTCACAGCACCCTCCTGTTGGGGGCCCTCCTGCAGAGCGGCCCTGGTTTGTTTACAAAGTAGTTCCATGACGTCCCCCTCTTTCCTCCCCGGCCCTGCACTCCCCCATGGGTTCCTGCATTTCCCAGGTTCCCATGGAAATGCCGGGCGCACAGCGGCTGCAAAGGCAGCCCCGCGCCGCAGCCTCCGGGGCGCTCCGAGGGGCAGCCCGGGGCCCAGGCCAGGCGACGCTGCTCCATTTTTGGAATTCTTCAGGAGTGAGGGCAGCCGTGGCTGCCAACGCCGCGCTGTTCGCAGCGGCCGCCGGAGGAGGGGCGAGGACGCCCTGTTTTCCGGCAGCCCGCCGGCCGCAGGAACGCGATGCAACGCCGGTTGGCCTGCTCTCGGCCCCACAGGGGCCTTGGTGTGCAAACACCAGCAGCCCTGCCGGCCCGTAGATGCTGATGACCCCACCGTGAGGGGCTGGGCTGGCCTCCGCCATCAGGACTGGGTCTTGTGACGGGTGGGGGCACAGGGCGGGCATAGCACCCCTGAAAACACCTGTCGGCAGGGACTTACGCATAGGTAGGTCACTTAGACTGGGGACAGCTGATGGCTGCCATGAGCGCTGGAGACCCGATCCCACGGCTGCTGGGAAATGCACAGGCAGACACAGGGGGAGGGGTGGGGACCCCAGGGCAGGACAGCCCCCGGATGGCAGCTGCAGGCGGGGCTCAGCAGCCATCTCCCGCCATGAGCCGTGGCTTTGTCAGTAAACATGGGACCACAAGATAAAAGTGCACCTAACCCCCCGCCAGGAGTCAAGGTCAACATCACCACAGTACGTCACCCACCGGACGGAAGGAGAACCTGGCCCGCCCCCTCTGCAGCCCTCCTGCCCGAACCTGCAGCCCTGTACTATCAAGACAAACTCAGAAGAACCCCAGTGACAGGCATTCTACAAAACTCCGTCCCGTCCCCCCCCCCGAGTGTCACATCATCAAAAACAAGGCACGTGACAGATCTCGGAGCCACGAGGAGCCGCAGGAGACAGGGGGGTCCCGGGAGGGAAACACGGTTAGGTGGGAGGCGAGATGGCCGGATAAGACGGACTAACTGAAGGACGACAGTGGACAGTGGCGCACTGAGTGGAACAAACCCGCCTCAGTGCTGCTGGACGTTCGTGGTGCGGGAGCGGGGGGCTGGGGTCCCCGGGGACTCGGGCGCTTCTACAACCCGTCTGAAACGGAAGTTGATGCGCACGGCTCACGGCCCGAAGGACCCGGCCCACTCACGGCCAAGGGCGGGGGTCCATGGACACCAGGGAGTCGCATCCCCGTCACTCTGGACTGGACACCCAGCCCGCATGACCCTCGGGGAGCCTTTCACGTGAACCTGCACCCTCATCGTGAGGAGCCGGTAAGAAGCAACGGGACGGGGCTCCGAGGCCCCGGGTATGTAGGCTGCCGCCACCTGACCACAGGGCCGGGGGCTTTGCACCGCTGGCCACACCCTGCCCTGTGACCAGACGCTATGCCACTCCGCGCCAATGCAGAGGCTCCTGGGAGCTGGCCAGTGGCCCAGCCCGCTGTCCCCAGCGTCCGCCCGCCTTGCCCCGCCCTGCCCCTGCCGGGACAACCTCCCAGGGGCAATGGAGTCCCTGCTGGCCTAGGTCACGGCACACGGAGTCGGAGCCGCCTGTGTCACCTCCAGCAACTGCAGCGGCAGAGTCTCCACGTGGTGACCTTGGCCCAGCACCCCACAGGCTGCTCACGTGGCCTCTCCAGTGGGAGTCACTGTCCCATGTCACAGGGCAGGGGACGGACGACCAGAGGGGCAGATCCCTTGACCAAAGTCGGAGCCAGATTCTAAAGCTGCAACTTCAACCAACCATTCCACCCAGACGCAGGGACAGGTCCCCAGAGCGGGGACAGGACCAGCCCAAGGCCAGGCAGATCGAGGACACTGAGTCAGCCTCAGACCCCCCTTACCCGGATTGTCTAATGGCAGCTTGGCGGGTGGCGTGGGCGCGGGGCTCCACACGGGCAGGGGACCCTCTCTGTGCAGCCACAAAGCACAGAGGGACGGCAGCCTGGCGGGGCTGGGAGCGGCCTCAGCAAGACAGCAAGGCCACGGCCCAACCCCTGGTTGCCCCCACGGAGGCCTGGCCACAGGGGAGGCCGAGTGGGCTCCGTGTCCCCCCCGTCTGCCCGCCCCAGACCCAGAGTGGCACGCAAGTCACCCCAACTGGCTGGACAGCACCGGAAGTGGCCGTGACTCTGGCTCCCACGCACGCGTGTGTTGAAAGGAAAAGTCCCCTTGACCTGCCCAGCAGCGTGTCCAGCCTCCCAGCCTGCCACACCCACCTCTGGCCCTGCCCTTGACCACGACCCTGGCCGGGTGGGACATCTCCCGGGGCCTCCCGGGTGCCCCTCCTCGCTGCCCCTGCACTGTCATGTGCCCCCTGCTTCCTCAGCCACATGTCACCCATCCCTCACCTGCTCAGGGTGAGATGCTCCGCTCACCCAAATCCGTACCGGGTGCTGCTCCTCTGGGCTTCATGGCACCTGGACAAGGGCTGCGTCTCAGTCTCCTTGGTACCCATAGGGTCTGCCCGGCACCCGGCACATAGCAGATGTTCAAGAGGTGTTTATTGGATAGAGGGGTGGAGGGAGGGTGGGAGGGAGGGAGGGAGGGAGGGAAAGAGGAGAGAGAATAATAGAAGCATAAATAGATGGACATGAATAGGTAGATGTATAAATGAATGAAAGGGTGAATGTACAATGAACGGATGGATGGGTGATGGGTGGATGGATGGTGGGTGGATGGATGATGGACGGGAGAATGGATAATGGACAGATGGATGGATGATGGGTGGATGGACAGACGAATGGTGGATGGACAGAATGGTGGGTGGATAGACAGTGGACAGAAGAATGGTGGACAGAAGAATGGTGGGTGGATGGACAGTGGACAGATGGAGGCAGTGAGGGAGGGATGGGCAGATGGGTGGGTGGTCGGATAGATGGCAAACAGGTTGATAACAGGACAGATGCTTTGTTGGGCTCAGGCGGGTGGGAGCGGGTGGAAGCTTCGCTGTCCGAGCAGGCTGTGTCCCGCCCTGGAGTGAGGGAGGGGACCTCTGGGACGCTCGCTACCGCACGCAGGGCGCCCAGTCTGCCTAGACGGAGCCACCCACACCAGGCGGTGAGGGCCAATAGAAAGGCTAGCCCACCCCAGGGTGCTGTCCCGCCGACAGCTGGAATCATGCCCCAGAACAGCACGGCAGGGGTCCTGTACCCTGAAATCCCCTGCCCAGGGTGGAAAGCACCAGAATCCTGGGGATTTTCCTGTGGCGGATCTTGTGTTGCCAACGAGAAAGAATCCCACTCGTACACGAGCGGTCAGAGGAGGATTTCCCAAGCAGTGGCGACCTGCTGAGCTGATAGCTTCTTCCCATCCCCAGGGCCACCATCACCGGCCGCCCACCAGGGGTGACCAGCCCTGCTGCCCATCCAGCAGAGGTGCCCTCTGCCATACAGGGTCCCTGTTCTGTCACCTGGGACAGCAGTTCCCATGGAAACAGCTCTTACCAAGAGTCCCCACACCCAGCTATCACCTGCCCAGGTGTGGATGCCTGAGGACCACACCTACTGCGCTCACACGACAGCAAGGCTACAGGCCTGACCTCTCATTACATCCCCACTTCATGCGGCTTCTGTCCTGGGCCCAGTCCCCAGGGTCTGGGGTGGAAAAGAAGGGCCTTGAGGTCCTTTACAAAACTATCAGAACATAATAATCAACATACATATTTCCTATGAAGCACAGAACCAGGTTACAACACAGCCCGTACACTAGAATCACAGGCATAGACAGAAAGACCAGAAGACCATAGATAGCAGGTTCCCTACCAACCGCTGCCTCCTGAAAGCTGAGCCACACCCCTTGGCTCCCACTGTGTGCATCTCCACCAACACCTGTGCCCTGCTGTCCACTCTCAGCGGGGTCTGCCTCAGGCACAGCCCCCCATCTCTCCCACCCACATGCCCATCGTAACTCTACATACAGTTGACACCTGGAGGAGCTGCCTAATTGTTCCCCATGCTGGCTGCACTAACCAGCAATGGGCAAGTGTTCTGATGTCGCTAGTCCTTGCCAACACTTGTGATGGTCTGTCTCTTAGTTTAGCCGTCCCGGTGGCTGGGGAGCAGTATCACACTGTGGTTTGCATTTGCATTTCCCTCATGACTAGTTGTGCTGAGCATGTTTTCAGGTGCTTAGTGGCCGTGTCAGCATCTTCTTCAAAGGAAGGAGTGAACCTGGATGTAGGAAGAAGCCTTGCGGGCCCCAGTAAAGACTGGTTGTTGCGAACGTGAAGGGGTGCGATTGGAGAAAATCAGAGCTGGGGGGCAGCACCCAGGAAATACCCAATGGGAGAGGGAAGCCGGGTCCCACATGTGGGACTTACGGGGAATGACGTTGAGGGCATTGCTAGTTGGGAGGAAACTCAGACCCAGCCCCCCTGGCTCTGCCATCAGGAGCAAGCTCATGAGCACTTGTTAACTGCAGCGAATTCTGGAAAAGATGGGACCCACGCCAGCTGCCACCGGGCACTTCAGGTCGGGTCGCACGGATGCCGCCACACCCGGGAGCAGTTCACGTGCCCAGTGTCGTCACCAGTGCTGGGCCTGGCGTAGTGCTGGCTGTGAGGCAGAGTGAAGAGGTGGGAACCGAAGGTGTGGGGACAGCTTGCAGCTTGTTCTGCTGGGACCAGCTGGACCCGGGCTTTTAGATGCTCCGTCCTAACACTCAGAGCCTGTGAACCGGACCTGCAAACGGAGATGCAGCAGGTTGGAACAGCGTGCTGGCTTACCGAGGGTGCGATGTCATGGTTTAAAAGAAGGGGAATTTTGGACACAGACCCGGAGAAGGTGGGTGCACAGGGGAGGAGGCAGCGGCCACGGAGGTGGTGAGCGGCGTGATGCAGCCCCAAGCCAGGGGAATGGTTCATCTTTGGGGTGAGGTGGATTTGGGGTGAACTCAGGCCATGGTTTAGGTGAGGCAGGTGCTCGGGCCCCTGAAAGGGTCTGGGCCCATGAGGTCTCTGCCAGGCCTCCCGGGTGTGGCGGGGAGAGAGGAGCCCAAGGGCTGGGTCCCAGTGTCTGCTCTCCGGCCTGGCTAAGCTGCACCTGCCCTTTGGCCTGTCCCACCGCAGCCACGGCCACCGGCAACAGACAGACGAGGGTTGGGCACTCCTCACAGCCCTTGCAGAAGTGCTCGGTCCCCTAGAAAGCACGCAGTGGCCCCATGCCTTCCAAGGCCACCCAGCAAAGGACACAGAACTCCCAGGCTCCAGCTGGGCCCATCTTTGGGGGACACATATGTCTGTGGACATGCCTCCGTGGCTGGAGGGCCATCCACAGGATGCTTCTCGCCTGGCAGTCCAGGGGTCAGAGCTCCACTCGCAAAGCTGTGAGACCAGGGTGCCCACACCCGGCTGGCCGGCCAACCAGCCACCCGGTCTGGGTAGCCACCTTCAGGGACAGTTGGCTCTGGCTGCGGTGGGGAGCTGAGGGGACATCCTCTTTGGATCTTCTCTTGTGTCACCTGAAGGTTGTAACATTTATGTGTGTACGCATTTCAAAGCCTCTTCTGTTTGCTCTGTTAACTTTATTTCCACAGGTGCTAGTGTTTCTGTTTGCTGGGCCAGGTGTTCCCAGAACGCAGATGCCCGGAGAGCCCTGGTCACCAGGTAAGCATGTCAGCTGGGATGGCCTGTCCCTTTGCCAACCCCCCCACCGTGACTGTTTTGGGGGCAGGGAGGTGGACACGTTCCCCTGCCTCCTGGACCCCGCACTCAGCTTTGATGAGCTGATAACATGTAATGAGCCCTGTCTGCCGGGGGTCCCCAGATTTGATCTTGGAAACTCTTTTCCTTTGGGCTCTGCCATATGGTCTGGGGCGAAAGGCATGGGTCCAAGGTCACCCAGCTCACTGTTGCTCAAATCTGGGGCTCTGCACTCCAAGTCGCATGGCATTTCTGGACAGGAACGCAGCCAGCTGGCCTGGCCGCCTGGCCCAGTGAACGGGCTGCTAAATTGATACTTTGCAAAGCACGCATGTTTCCAATTGCAGAGCGCCGTTGCGACTTTGAAGCCGTGGGTAGCCGTCCCCTGATGTGGTGAAGGGGAGGTGGCTGGCCTGGTGTGGAGCGGGACCCCAGAAAACGCTGCGCAGACGCGCCCTCGATGGAGGCAGATGAGAAAGCACCCCCCACCCCCACCCCTGCCACCAGGCCGCAGGCAGCTGGCTCCCCGCTGGGAGAGGACCCCGGATCGATTTCACTATTCTCCCTTCGCGGTGTCTTCCTAATGAGATGACGTGAGAGCGGAAAATAAATCGACGTGTGGCAGGGCAAATTGATAAAAAGATAACGCCTGGGTCCTTCCTGGGACTCCGGCCGCGTCCCTCATGGGTGCTGGGGGGTGGGAGTGGGGGCCCCAGGACAGGCTGCCCGTCTGTCTGGGGCTTGGGGAGAAGGCAACAAGAGCGACCCTACCGGCCACCTCCCCGGGCCACCTGCTAGGTGCTGAGCTGTGCCCCCCTCAGAGTCTTCATGGCAGCGCGGGGCTGGGCAGCCTGGTCTCCCGACGGCCCGCCTGGCCCGGCCCACAGACTCCAGCCTCTCCCCTCGCCCAGCCACTCACCCAAGGGAACCAGTGGCCACTTCCTGGGGTCCTGGGGGTGCCCCAGGACTACCTGGAAGAGGGGTCTCAAGTCCCCAATTCCCTTCATAACTCGTTTATTGGGAAACCAGCAGAAGTTCTTTTAAAAATGAGTCTGACTGAGCACATCGTGCTGGGTGAATAAGCCAGGCAGTGAGGGACAGGCCCTGGGTTCTGCCCTGTGATGGGCACAAGGGCCGGGCCCCAACCCAGGAGAGACAGGAAGTTGAGGGGTGGGTGCCAGGGCCCGGGGAGGATGGATGGGGACAGTGGGGTCACTTTTAAAAAATTGTACCTATATGAGATGTACAACACGATGATCGGGTACACATACAAATCGAGGGCCGTAGTCAAGCTTCTCTTGGCAACTTTGCCTTCTTCAACCCCGTACTATTATTAGCTAGAGTCTTGACGGTCCGCTCGAGATCCCTGGACTTTTCATCCCGTGTAACTGTACCTGGACACCCTGTGAGCAACAACTCTGCAAACGCTCCCCCGCGCCCCCTAGCCCCTGGCACCCACCCTTCTGCAATCTGCGTCTGTGTATTCGATTTTTTCCAAAGATTCCACATGGAAGTGAGGTTGTGGCGCTGGGGTCAAGGACCTGAATAGACATTTTTCCAAAGGAGAACATACAAACAGCCCACAGCTACCTGAAAGGATGCTCAGGGAAATGAATATCAAAACCACCAACAAAGCATCACCCACACCTGTCGGAACGGCCGTTCTCCAAAGAGTAAAAGGTTCAAAGTGCGGGGAGGGCGCAGAGGAAAGAAAACCCATGTAAGCAAACCATCGGCGGGAACGCGCACTGGCGCAGCCTCTGCGGAACACAGTATGGGGGCTCCTCGAAGGAAATTTAACAATTGGAACTAGAAGTACCCCACGATCAGCACCTCCTCCTCTGGGAGCTCACCCAAAGGGAAGAAAGTCGGGGTCTCAAAGAGATCCCTGCGCCCCACGTTCATTTCAGCACCGCGCAGCATCCAGGCGTGGGGCAGCCATAGCGCCCGCCGGCGAGCGGCCCGGTAGAGGAACCGGGGTGAAGTGTGCAACGCGATGGCCTGAACAACGGAGGAACCCCGCCGTTTGCAACAGCGGATGCCAGTGTTCCAGGCGAGGTAGGTCGCCGCAGACAGCTGGGGTCTCCCGGGGTCCGAGTGTCAGCCTGGGCAGACCGGAAAGCGGCTGCACTATAGGAACTAGTTACACGGCCCCTGAGCTGTGCCGCGAAAATGGCGAAAAGGGTCCACGTTACGTTACCGCTATTTTACGACCATAAAAACATAAAATGGCAGCCCTGGCTGGTGGCACAGTGGATAAGGTGCCGACGTGCGAACCCAAAGGTCGCTGGTTCGATTCCCAGCCAGGGCACATAACCAGGTTGCAAGCCAGGTCTCCAGCCAGGTCTGCAGCTAGAGGCAGGTGAAAGGCAACCAAACATTGAAAGAAAGAAAAAAAAAGAATACCACTCACCTCAATGCCAGAAGAGGAAATCATCTTTTTCCCTTTGACACGTAGGTAAGAGAGTGAGAAAAGTTCTGTCAGATCTCTTAATCACTTAATTTTACATGAAAATTAAGTGCTTGAAAAATAAAAAGTAAAGGCAACCGTACATGGATGTCTCCCTCCCCCTCTGCCTCTCTCCCTTCTTCTCTACAAATAATAAATGAAATCTTTTTTTTAAATAAAATAATAAAAAATGATTCTGCGATCAAAAAATATATATATTTTTTTAAATTGCGTGAAAGTCACTTTCCTGATTCACCATCCACACAGAGGTAAGGGGCCCTTCCCAGAGCAGGATGGACCCATCCTACCACCCCAGAGTCCCATGTCACACGTGAGGAAAGCATGACCACCAAGGCTGTGGCTTCCTGTTCCAGCCGCTCAAGGTCAGATGGCTTCAAAGGTCACTGACGCCTGACATGAAATCCAAAACTCTAACTCGGCCTGGCAGGCATGGCTGGGCGTGCTGCTGACCTCCCGCAATGCCACGCTCCTGCCGCCCTGGCCCAAGTCTGTCCTGAGAGCGGCCGTGTACGGCTGGCACTCAGTGGTCACTGAATAAACACGTGAGGGCTTCCTGCCTCCACACCCTCGCAGTCCTGCCAGCCGGGCATTCCTGGGAGTGGGTGTCAGCAGGCTATGGCCCACCCCAGACTTGCGTCTGCCCTGTGTTCATCGATTGATTGATTCATTCATTCATTCACTCTCACTTACAGGGTTGGTCCCTGGTTGGGGTGCGAGAGGCAAGAGATCAATGTTTCTCACATCCATGTTTCTCTCCCTCTCTTCCTCCTTCCCATCCCCTCTCTCTTAAAAGAAACAAATACAATCTTCATTCATTTCAAAATGGAGCATAAGACATGATGGGCACCACTTTTTACCAACCAGGGATGGGGAAGCTTTTTACAAATGACAATAATTGACTCCGCTTCGGAGACCCCACACACAGGGAGAAGGGTTGGCAGCTTGATGGAACCCCAATCATCTGGCCCGAACCCCATCCCAGCTGAGGTCTTCTCCCCTTTTCCCAGGACTTGAATCTGTGTCCCTCCTGCTCCTCTGAAGAGAGGCCTCCCGTGTACCTGCACCCCAATTTCATCTTGGGGCCACCACAAAGTCACCTCCTCCTTCCTTGGCTGGGAGTGGGTAGCACCGTGGGCTCCGGGAGGTGCCGGAACTATGAGGTTTCCCTGGGCAGCGGGAAAAGGTGACAGACTGGGAGGTGACCCGGGGACCCAGATCCAAGTCCAGGCAGGGAAGGGGGACCCGGGACCCAGACTGGCCGCAAGCTCTCTGGCTGAGCAACACACCGGCAATTCACACCCGTTCAGTGTTCTTGGCCATGTCTTTGGGGTGACCAGTGACCAATGACCACTGGGTGGGGGCCCTGGGAGGGGCGGTGAGCTCCGGAGGCTGCACACGGGTGGTGCTGGATGGGCCCCCTTCTTCCTCTTCAGGCCTCAGCCCCGGCTGCCCTCGTGCTGGTTCCTCCCGCCCCCATCACACGCCATCGAGGGCAGAATGCTTGTCCCTCTGCGTCTCTGCCCATCGCCCACAGCAGGCAAGCTGCCTGTGTGCCCTCCAGCTGCGCTTGCCACCAGGATGAGTGATGGTCATAGGTCACTCTCTCTCAGGGCCTCCTGCTCCGTGTCTGCTTCAAGGAGCCACTCGCCCCAGGAAGTGCAGGGACACAGGGAGTGGCAGCAGGGACAGGTGACCGAGTGCTTCAGCTCCCCCTCCCCCAGCCGCAGGGTGCAGAAGTTTCTCCGAGGACTTTCCTGCCAAGGGCAGGTGGAGGAGGTGAGGGTGTGGAAGAGGCCGCCAGGCGCTGTGGAGTTCACAGACCCTGGTTTTCTTAAAAGTGAGGTCACACGGACGCTCTGTGCCCCATTTCAGCGTCGAAGGGTGGGGTCACTGTGTCACCAGGAAAGGGCAGACAGAGGCCAAGTGCACAGGATGGAACCACGTCGGCAGCGGGCTGAGGAAGGTGAGCCCTGCACAGTGAGCCCGGCGCAGGGCCCTGCATGGCTCAGCCCCTGGGCCCGCGGGCACCCGCTGGGCTGCCACGTGGAGACCGTCTCCCCAGCCTCAGAGCCCCAGCACAGCCTGGGCGCAGTCTCCCGGACCTGGAGAGGGGCTCCCTCTCTTCCCTGTCTCCCCTCGGAGCTCCCAGCTGAGCTCAGGCCGCCTGGTGCCCATCCCGTGTGGGCACATGCACCTTCCTGTTTGCAGGGGGTAAGCCGGGAGGACGGGACGGCCTTTCAGAGGCTCCACAGGCACCTCCGACCCCGGCAAGGGCCTACGGAGCTGGCGGATGAATTAAGGGTCAGAAACGTGAGGATTCAATTTCCCTTGGCATACGCCCAGGTTTAATAATTAAACAAGAAATAACTTGGCAAATAGACCCGAGTTTTCACTGAACCCGAAACGTTGGAAAAGGCGTTTGAGCGCTGGGCAGGGGCCGCCCCTTCCAAAGGCAGAGGCTGCCATCAATGACTTCGGGCCCCGCACACGAAGCCCACGGACCCTCGGGCCCTTGGATTCCTCCCTGGCCTCCTGGGCGCACCTGGGAGGCACGTTCACCGCCACCTGGGGCCCCTCCCTGGGGGAGCCCTTCATTCTCTGGTTCCCAAACTTCCACAGCACCTGCGGGCGGCTGGCGCCTGGGGAATGTCAGACAGCAGCTTCCGATGAGTCTGTCGTTTTCAAGACCAGCAGAGTTTTGATTCTGACGAACAGTAACCAGACCAACGACTTCACCGGCCCCAGCGCCGCCCTCCTGTGCGCCGGCGGCTGCCCCTTCTCCCGGCACCCCAGGCAGGCTGCGCGGGCGCAACGCTGGCCGTGCACGTGGTTTCCAGGAAACTCCCCGCCAGTCTCCGCAGCAGGAGGGAGCCAGCTGCCCCCCCAGCCCCGCTTCCGCTGGCCCTCGCCGGGCGCTGGAGGCGCCTCTCTGCTCAGAACCGCCTCCACTGGAGCGAATCACAGCGGGGGGACCAACCTGACGGATACTGAAGGACCACTGTACGTGTCTGTCCACCCCCCATCCGCCGCCCACCCATCCACCCACCCACCCACACATCCATCCATCATCCACCCATCCACTTAGCCACCCACCTTCCATCCACCGCTGATTTATCCACTCATCCACTCGCTCATCCACACACACATCCTTCCATCCATCCATCCCACAAATGCCTATGGAAAAGTTTTCCACGGTTGCCATAACAAAATGCCACAAACCGGATGACTTAAAATAAGAGAAATGTCTTTTCTCACCACCTGGAAGCCAGCAACCCAAACTCAAGGGCTGGCCGGCCCTCACCCTCCCTGTCCCTCACCCACCCTGCCTCTCGCAGCTGCCAGGGGTGGCTGTTCGTCCCCAGTGGCCCTTGACTTGTGGTTGTCAAGCCCCACCTTCTGCCTCCATGGTCACGTGGCCCCGAGAAGTCCCTTCCCCAGTCACGTCTGAGAAGCCTGCTCGCCAAAGAAGAGCCTGTCCGAGGGAGGTGCCCGTCATGGGGGTGGGAGTTGGGGGGAAGGAAGTGCTCAGTGGGTACAGGCTTCCTTTTGGGTGATGCACTGGACATCTCAGACAGGTGCGACCGTCACAACGCTGAGGACCCACGAAAGGCCCTTCAACTGTTTGCTTCGCATGGTCAACTTCCTGTCGGAGGAGCGTCTCCTCAGTAAAAGAACAGATGACTCTGGAATGTGCGCCCCTCCTGCACCCCTGGGTGGTACCTCCAGGCCGGGCCTCTGGAGAGCCCTCAGAACACCAGGACCTGGGCCTCCGCAGCCTGGAGTTTGGGAACCACTTGGGAGAGAGAATGGAGGTGGTTGGGAGGGTCCCCAAAACACATGGGATAAAACCTCCTGTTAGGTCATTACTTTCCCATGAGAGTCATTCTCTCCAAACTGCGCCAGCCCTGCAGCGGGTCTGACCAGGCCCAGGCCCAGGCCCAGGCCCCAGGAGCCTTCTCATCAGCTGGGAGCAGGAGCCAACCATCCGTGAAGGACAAAGGAGAAATGACCTGTCCACACGCTCCACAGGGAAGTGCCATGTCCCAGGGTATGTGGGCACTGAAACGTCACCTACCCCTCGGCTCCAGGGAACTTGGGGTCTCAGGAGGGCAGCTGGTCACAACCTCCCAAACCAAAGGACAGGAAGAGGAGCCTGAAAGTCCTACTGGCTAAGGATAGGTGACAGAGATCCATGAAGCAGACTGGAAACCCTGGAGATATACCCACATAACATAGGACCAAGTAATTTTTGACCAACATGTCAAAAAAGACCAGCCAGTGAAGAAAGGATCATCTTTCAACAAATGGTGCTAGAATCCATGGGCAAAAGAAGAGCAATAATAATAAATGTCAACCAAAACGTCATACCTTATACACAAATGGACTCTAAGTGGATTGTAGATTTAAGTGTCATGCATGAAACTAATTTAAAGAAGAGGAGAAGGGGTCTCCGGGTTAGGCACAGAGTTGTTCTTAGACGTGATGTCAAAGCAGAACCATAAAAACTGATGAATTGGACTCTGTTAAAACTAAAAACATTTTTTTTTTCTGAGAATGACACTGTTAAAAGAATAAAAGGGAAAGCTGCAGACTGAGAAAATATATCTGCATTTAAATATTTGACCCCTTGGTTTAGAAAACCCTATTAATGTACGTAATTTATCACGAGGACAGGTCAAAGGAGAAAAACCAAATGATGATTTTGATAAAGGGAAAAAAAAGCATTCAGTGAATGCAAACATGGTTTTAAATCTTAGTAAAATAGGATTAAAAGGGAACTTCTTTGGTAAAGAGCATCTATCAAAACTACCTACAATAATGATCATAGTTCATGGAAAGATGATGATAGAACTCCTTTTAAAATCAAGTATCAGGCTCTGACTGGCGTGGCTCAGTTGGTTGGACATCATCCCACGAAATGAAAGGTCGCCAGTCTGATTCCTGACCAGAGCACAAGCCTGCGTTTCGGGTTTAGTCCGCGGTTGGGGCGTGTACAAGAGACAACCAACCAATGTTTTTCTCCCTCAGTGTCTCCCTCCTTTCCCCTCTCTCTAAAAATAAATAAAATCTTGTAAAAAAAATCAAATATCAAACACTTCTATATAACACCAAACCTAAGGTCCTAATCCTATGCAATAAGGCATGAAAAAATATATATATAAAGGAAGAAAGGAAGAGGAAAAATTCTTCCTAGTTGTAGATGAAAATACTGTCTATATAGAACATCCAAAAGTAACCTGTAAATCATTAATTTAATTAATGATTAAATTAAATCATTTAATTTAATCAGAGAGTTAAATTAAATGAGTGGATACAAAACCAATACACAAGAGTCAACTGCATTTCTTTAAAGCAACAACAGTGAGTTAGAAAACCAAGTTTTTAAACGATGCCATTTGCAATAGCAGCAAACACAAATAAAAATGATATATATCATTGATATATATAAAATATATGTATAAATAACCTAGAAGTAAATCTACCAAAACGGTATCTATATGTATCATGTTTTTGCATAAAAGGCTCAATATCAGAAAGGCTTTGGTTCTCCCCAAAACTGTATGTAGAATTCAGTGCAGTTCTAATCCAAAGAAAAATGATGCTTCTTTAATGTGCTTCAGTGATGTGTGGTCTTTTTTACCAGAAAGGGATTATGATACACTTGTCCTGGGGCCTGGAACAAAGCCTGAGTTTCTCTACCTGAAAAACAAAAGGATGAAAATACGTGATCCCTAACGTCTCTTCCTGCCCTGAAACGCTAAGGCCTCTGGGACGGTCAGGAAGGGGCTCAGGTAAGATGTTCTCTGCGGCGCCCCCTCTGCACTGCCCACCTGTGGGAACGGAAATAATAAACCAGGGTGGGAGTGGGCCTAAGACTTCACCCCGAAACCCTGATTTCTACCAGGATGGAAAGGTAGAGCAAATCACGACACGTCCAAAACATTATGTAACCACCGCAAATAGCTTTTAAAGGATTATACAAACACGGAAAATATTCATGACATGGGAAGCGGGGAGGCTGCACCCAGGCTGTAATTACAAGGCTGAAAGCCGAGACAGGACCCAGGCTGCAACGCGGCCCGACTGTACGTTCCACCCGAAGTCAGGTTGTGGTCGGTCTACACTTTACTAATTCTAATGGCTGGCTGACATTGAAAAGTCGGAGATATCACTAGAAATCAATATCCAGATTTCTAGTATCTCTTAAAAATGTAGCCCTGGCTGGTGTGGCTCGGTGGACTGAGTGCTGGCCTGTGAGCCAAAGGGTCGCCGGTTCGATTCCCAGTCAGGGCACAGGCCTGGGTTTCGGGCCAGGTCTCCAGTTGGGGGAGCGCAAGAGGCAACCGTACATTGATGACTCTCTCTCTCTCTTTCTCCTTCCCTTCCCCTCACTCTAAATATAAATAAATAAATAAAATTTCTTTTTACCATAAAGACTGGCAAATACGGGGCCGAATTCTCACGTGGGAAACAGTGACAGAGGTGACCAAGGCTGCCCCTCAGATGGGGCCCATGCCATCTTGCTGGCCAAGTCCCCCCTGTCAACACACAATGTGACATTTTCAGCCATTTGCTACCTGCACACCAGCTGGTTCCACTTGAGCCCCTGCGAGTGAACCCATTTCCCAGAGTTGGAAGCTGAGGCATGAAACACACACCTAGAAGCTAGAGGCAGAGGCCAGGCTGCTCCAGAGGGACCTGCAGGGGTCCCATGCCCTGGTGGGTGTAGAGGAAGGGTCACTGGTGGGCGGGGGACAAGTTCCTTCAATCCCAGGCACATTGCTCCCTCTCTGTTCAGCCACCCCTGCTTGGCCTCCGTTTCCCTCAATGTCAGTTTCACGACGGGGAGCCTGGTCAGTCCGAGGTGCCACCTCAGCGCACCTGGCCTGCAGCCTGGGTCCAGGCAACTCTGCGCGGCGCCTGGAGCAGCCTGCAGGATACGGTGAACCGGCTTCAGGGCCCTGAGACGCAAGGACGGTTTCAGGCTTCTACCTCGGCCTGTGCAGTGGCCCAGCAGCCTGGCGCGCTGTCCCGGGGCGGCCGGCACCGTCAGAGGCGGCGCCCGGCCCGCCCCGCGGAGCCCCCAGCCCTCCGCGTGCCTCTGCCCCGCGAAATCGGATCCCGGGACGCTAGACCCTGGGATGCCTGTCATTCCGTGGCTCATGCGTGGCTTAATTAAGACATGGAGCGCGATGGCATTCCCGCAGATTACTTTAAGAAACGGCAGGTCTGTAAGGTGATATTTCCTGGTGTGCAAGGGTATCACGATGAAATCTCCAAAGTCATCATTTCAACACAGGAAGTTATCCGCGGCCCGGGCGGCGCCGGCCGGCCGCACAAAGGCTTGCTGTTGGGGGCGATATTTAAGAGGCCCGGCCGCCCTGCTCCCCAGCCGCCGGCCGGGGCCGAAGGATCAATTGAGTGTTTCAGCTCCGCTGATAGGCCTTCTCAGTGTTTGGTTTGCTTTGATGCAAATGAAAAGTAAGCTCGCTACATTTGAACTGGTGGCTTTATCTTCTCCAGACTCCGGTCGTGCCCCAAAGTCAGCTAAAAAAAAAAAAAGAAAACGTTCAAGGAGCGTTCCTCCATTTCCTTCTTGTTCTGTCTGAAGTCCCTTTAGGTTTCAAAACAAGCATCGTATTTTTTTTATACGTTTAAGAGCCCAGGACGCTGGCCACCCAGCGGGGCCCCCGGGAGCGTGCAGCACGGAGCCCTTGGGTACACGAGGACCAGCTGGAGTTCTGCCTGAGGTCCACGCCACACCTGCTGTCCCTTTGGGTCGCCAGGGTCACGGGGAAAGGAAGAGGGACGATCTGTGTCAACAGCACTCTTCTCTCTAATGTGAAGGCATCTTCGAAGGGTAGGAGATTGTCCCTTGTCATAGCATGCTGCTCTGCGTCCGTGGGGCACCGTCTGCTAGGAGCAAACTGAGAAAACACCCCTACACTGCCTACGGGGCTTAGGGACTTCACTGGGATCCTTGCCTGTCATCAAAACCAGACCCGGTCAGAGCTCCCCCACCCGCAAAGCCCTGGGCGGGTTCGGGGGGACAGTGACTGAAGCTCCCAGTTTCTTCCCTCACCCAGGCGGCCACTAGGGTCCGAAGGAGCCGTTCCGGCCAACGGACGCTACGGGAGGGCACTGGGGACCAGGTTTCAACCTCGTGCGGGTGTCTCGGGACCCATCAACTCGATGTTGACGCCGGAGTGGGTGTCTCCTAACACGGGTGGCACCTCGAGGGCCCCTTCCTGCCTGCGGTCAGTGCCCGGCCAGATCCAGATCCGATGAAATGTCTGGGTGCCTGGAGGACGCAAGTCCATTCTCACTCTCGCACGTGTGGTGAAGATGGAAACAAACCCGGGAAGTCTTCACCCGCACCAGCAACAGATGGAGATGGCCGCACGGGTGAGGGCAGGACGGGGGAGGAAACAAACCTCAGCATGTTGACCCCGGTGCCTCGTTCCCCAGCCCCGGGCTCCATGCCCCAGGTTGCCCCTCTCTTGTCTCCTCGGAAGAGTGAAGCTGCCCTCGCTCTGGCGTGGGGTCCGCCTGCCCCAGGGCTGGGGCCCTCCCTCCTAGGGTGGGTAGGTGGCACGATCCATGTGCTGGTTCAGTCCTTTCTGACATACTCACCAGATTGGATCACCTCTTTTGACCACAGCCCAGAGAATGGGGGGCAGGGCAGACGCTGGCCCACGCTGGCCACGTGTTTTCTGTTGACCCCCTTGCAGGGTCCCTGACACATGCCAGGTCACACTGGTCAGGGGCTCAGGGCCACAAGGCTGCTGCCCTCAGCTCCCCTTTTCCAGAGCAAGCTGACCCACGTGTTTAGAAGAGGACATTAGACCCAGGCCCAGGCCCCGTGGTCAACCCTGAAGGGCAGCCACCCCCGACCCCCAAGCTCCCTGGGAAGCGGTGGGTACCCACCCAAGATCTCCTGTTGGCTTGGCCACTGGTGAAGGCTCATGACCACCACTTCAGGCAGAAGGCCACGTGAGAGCCACTGTCCCTGAACTCCACGTGGCAGCCCCCAGCCTGGAGGAGCCACGTTGTGTGAGGGACCCTCGGGTACAAACGGCCCCCGTGCCTGCAGGTGGGACCAGCTCTGTGGTGCAACGGACACTTGGGTGCTCCCCGCAGGGTCAGGCTGAGGCCCAGGCTCGGGAGGGCCCAGCTTTCCCGAGCTTCCCCTTGTCCCGTTTGCCTTCCTCCTTCCAGAGCCCCCACAGTCAGGAGCCCTTGCCTGAGGCCCTGCACCCAGGAAACCTGGCCCTAGACCTTGTCCGTCGGTGTCCCTGGCTCTGCTGCCTCTGTCCTCAGCAGAGGGACCCATTCTCTCTTGTGATGGGCTGAGTGAAATGTGACATGTGACCTCAGATATTCAGGTGCTGAAGTCCTACCCCCCAGTCCCCCATGTGACTGTGTTGGAGCCACGGTCAACACAGAGCGTTAAGATTTAAATGAGGTCAGGAGGGTAGGCCTTAATCCCCTATGACTCGGAGGAGAGCCCTGGCTGGCGTGGCTCAGTGGACTGTGTGCCAGCCTGCGATCCAAAGGGTCGCCGGTTCGATTCCCAGTGGGAGCACATGCCCGGGTTGCTGGCCAGGTCCCCAGCTGGGGGTGCGTGAGGGTCCACCACACATTAATGTTACTCTCCTTCTCTCCCTCCCTTCCCCTCTCTCTAAAAATAAATAAACACTTAAAGAGGAGGGGATGAAGGCTGGCACACACAGAGGGACGACCGTGCGAGGACACAGGGAGGAGACCTCAGGGGGAGCTGGCCTCCAGGACAGTGGCGCAGAATGCCCGTGGAACCGTGTGGTGGCCGCACGTGGACTGCAACACTCCTCCCACGGCCCCACGGTAACCGCAGGCATTCCCGTCCCTCCCGGCGAAGGTTCTGTCTTTTCAAACGTATTCTTCTATGCACGCCAAAGGGGACCTGGTAAATTCTCAGTCTGTCTGTCACGTCGGAAGTGCGCTTGGATTGAATTCCAGCTCCCCAAGGCAGGTCGCCCTCCTCCCGGCCCCCCACCGTACACCAAGTTCAGGGGCAACGCAGATGCTATCAGGAGCCGGCCCAGCGCAGACGGAGGCCCTGGCCGGGGCTCAAACATCAGCTCCGGGCGAGACGGCAGCTTCAGTTTCTTCCCACGCGGCTGCAGGCTTCCTAGGAAGTTGCCACCGACCATACCTTGCCCGAAAGATTACAGACGAAACCGAGCCCCCAGGCGGTGGTCTCAGTTCCCAGGGGACTCCCTAATCTGCACGGCGGCTGGCATGCCCTGAGGTCCCCCCGGGGAGGGAGGCTGCTGTGGGTCCCCTCCGCCGGCAGGTCAATTGTCCAATAGTGCTGGCCCGGAGCTATCAGCTTGCCAGACAAGGTGTCTACGTGTCCGCATGGGCAACCAACCTCCAAGATGCTGGGGGTTTTCTTCCTCTTTGAAACGGATCTTTTGAGAGGCAGTCAAGGGGAAAGAATGTGGAAGGATGGAGTGCCGTGGGACCTCGCTGAATGAGGCCCTTGATTCTATGGTGAGCCTGAGGAGCGGAATCCGCCCGCCGCACACTTCCTCAGGGCACCTATAAATCTCCAGCCAGGGGCGCTGCCCATTTGTGTTCCCCAAGAAGTGGGGGTGGGGGCACATCCAGAGCTGGCAGGGGGCTGCAGAGCCCCCATCGGGGAGACAGCAGGTTCCTGAAGGAGGGGAAGCCAGGCACCCTCCCCGCCCCCAGAGCCTACGGTCCTGTGGCTGCTTTGCATAAACTGCCTGTGGGCCCAGGGAAGCAGATGCAAATATGTGCCTGTGGATTATGACCGGCCCTCACTGTGTGGACAATAGCCACACACAGCCAGGTTGCATTTTTTAAAAAGGACTTTTGTGCCTTTTTCATTTTTTACCCCCCCGCCCCTGCAGTGTGGTTGCCTTTGTAATCACAGTCTTATGTGCTGGATACTTATGTAACTCAAGATGAAAAGACATTTCACAGCCTCCTGGAGGAATGATGGAAAATTAACTGCGTACCTGGGGTGCCCGTGCGGCAGTGGAGGGGTGGGCGGGGTCTGGCTCAGGCCATGGGAAAGGGGCACCAACCTGCGGCCTCAGGGCAGGTCTGTAGGATGACTTTTCCGAAGGGCACGTAAAAAAATACCGCGGTCAGCTCCACGGCAGGACGTGATCGCTCCGCGGTCGTGGGTTCGCCCAAGAATTCGTGAAGTACCTGGTTCCCGAGTGGGTTTGTTTAAATGTTCCTGACCCTCTTGGGTTTGGAGACATTAAAACCAACCGGGCAAACTGGAGCTGGAAACAGAAAAGCCTGAATGGAAGGCTCTAAGCTCACCGGCCCATCTTCGTGGGCCTCCGACGGCCCCGCTAAGAAACGGGTCTAATGATACCCCCTGCGAGTGTGATTAACGCCTGGCGGTATTCCGAGGTCCTGGGGGGAAAACAAGACCACAGACACCGGGCGTTATTCCGGGGTCCAATTAGATGCCCTCCTACCTGCCCCCAAACGCCGCTGCGTCATCTGAACTGCACCCCTTCCAGTGATGATGGTCCCTGCGGGGCCCTCTGCCTGGACACCTGCTTTCAAGTCCCCTGACCCGGTTGGTTTCCACGGGCCCCTTACGCCCCAGGTCAAAAGCCATTGGCTTGGAACGCTCAGCAGCACGGGTCCGAGCAGGACGGCGCCCCTTTGCTGTCTGCCGCGCACCCTGGCCCTGCGGCCGCTCCTCGCCACACCCAGCGCAGCTGCTCACGGGCACAGTGGTCTTTCCAGGAGCAGCCAAGGGGAGGTCTGGCGTTCGTGGTCTCGGGTGCATTCTTCCCTGTCATCGCCAAGTCGGGACTGGGCTGATCTCAACTCCGTTGGGTTTCTAGCCAACACGCTGGAGAGGCACGCGGTTCTGCGTTGCCGTTTCATCGCCCGTCTTCGAGACACGGTTTTCTGTCTTGTTTTTTGCCTGGGTCGTGTCTGCTTGGCCAGGAAAAATGGACGGAGGACTGACCGGGCGGGTGGTCTGAGGCTCCCGGGCTCCCAGGGGACAGGAAGTTGCTGTGTCATCTTGCTAAGCCACTTTCTCGGGGGTATGATGTGAAGTCCAGTCATTTTTATTTCCAGTCATTGAATGGGCTGAAACAAAAGTGATGCTCACCGCCGTTGGGGGGTCTCTGGCGGTCCCCTCTGCCCAGCACACCTCACCCCTGATGGCCGCTTGGTTCCCTTCTTCATCTCGGAGCTCCACACAGATGACCCCTGTACTCCAGCTGCGCCCTGTCCCTCTTCCCACTGCCGCCCTCCATCGCTTACCTGGCGTCATTTCTCTTTGTTACATGTTACCCGTCTCCCCTTCTAGAGCGCAGTGTCCACAGGGTGAGGGGACTGTCTGTCGGAGTCACTGCTGTGTCTGTCACCCTGTGATACTACCTCGCACACAGTAAGAACAAGAGACGCTGTGAGAGGATTGGCCTCAGCTCATGGTGGCACGGAGCATGCTCCACCCCTTTTAGCTCAGGGTCCCCAGACACAGACACAGAAGCAGATGGGAGTCCCTCGTGGGGGCATGTGACTTGGGGGTTTCCAGCTCCAGGGGGAAAATTAAGCCTCGTGGTTTCTGACTGTGAAAACCCGTGGGGGTTGGGGCAGAGGAAGAAACTGTGGGTCTCTCAGCAGAGTCTGCTTGTTCCGAGGCCTCCAAGGTCCTGGAATGTCCACAGAGCCACCCACCCTGGGAACCACGGCCAGGGACACAGGTAGAGAGGAGCTAGTCACATACAGGAAGCAGGAGCGGTGACTGGAAAAGGGGTGAGTGCTGAGCAAGAGGCATTGTCCCCTTTCAGACCCTCCCCCACATACAATGCCACACATGGTGAAACGGGTCACCTGTACTGACGAATACCTAAGGCTCTGCCCCTTACAAGTAACAAGTGTGACAGCCTCTACCTAAGACACGCAGGCAAACACAGGAGCCCGTCAAGTTGAGGAGACAGAGAAGTGTGGCGCAAAAAAGGAAATAGATAGATCAAGGTTCCAGTGGGAAAACTAAGTAATGAGGATTGAAACTATGAACATTAAAATGGTAAGCAACTCACAACTATCAACAAAAGAATCTGAAAATATTAAAACTAAACTCAACAAACAAACAAAAAGAAGGGCCGGCATTTGGGTGCATTCGTCACACAGGGTGGATGCGAAGAAGGCAGGGTCCCCCGCTTTGCGGGGTGTTGACCTTCAGCTGAATCTGTGCAAAAGGACGTGTCAGTGGCCCTCGGGCCAACTGCCTGGCTGAGGGGAGCGGGAAGCCAGGGCTCAAGACCGTGTGCCCCGCGTTGACCCTCCCCAGCTGCAGGGTGAGTTTTGGTCCAAGGCTTGGGACCATGTCCCGGTGATGAGTTTTATTCTAAATATAATGAAGATTGTGGATTTAAACCCAAAAGCCAAGGTTGCGTAACTAAAGCGTCCTTAGCATTAAAAATCGAATCATCCTGCGATGTACCCCATCCATCCAGCAGCCACTCCTCTTTTCATGTAAAACTAGAAATATTGGTGAGAGTTATCTAATAAGAAAAAGAAATAGTACAAATGTCGGACTAGAAGGCATGAAAATATCAGCTGTTTCCGTGGTGATCACCAACCTAGGAAAGCCCCTCAAACTGTTAGCAAGTTAATTCTGGAAGACGTAGGGCCTGGGAAAGACTCTATCAGCAGCATCATTTGTAAACACCATGCAGCTAGGAAATGCATGTAAAATAATAGACTTAAAAAAAAACACACACACACATTTCAATAGCACGCAAAAGATCAAATAATTGGTCCTGGCTGGTGGCTCAATGGATAAGGTGCCAGCCTGCAAACCCAAAGGTCGCTGGTTCGATTCCCAGCCAGGGCACATAACCAGGTTGCAAGCCAAGCCTCCAGCCAGGTCCGTAGCTAGAGGCACATGAAAAGCAACCATACATTGATGTCTCTCTCCCTCTCTGCCTCTCTCCCTTCCCCTCTCTCTGAAAATAATAAATAAAATCTTTAAAAAGAAAAAGGATCAAATAATTGAGAATCCATTTACCCAGAGACACAAAACACTCAAAGACCATGATAAGACCCTAATAGGAGAAAAAAAAAGGAAGAAAAAAGATAACAAAGATGACTAGCCAGTCCTGGCCCATGGACAAGAGCCAACAGTAAATATTTTTTTAAACCATGAAATCAGCCATGGTGGGAGCATTTACACCACAGAAATAAGCAGAAGCTGCGAATCAGAACTTTTCTGTCGGGAGAGCTGGGCTGCCTGTGCCCCATCTAATTTAGTAAAGGTGAAAGTGTTTTACTGGTACTTTAAGGAATATGATCAATTGTGAAATTTCAATGTTCCTGTTGAAGAATGCATGTGGGCTTGTGCATCCAGATGAGCCGATGTGCACATGTGCATGAGTGTGCACATGTTAAGAATTAAAGTGAGCCCTGGCTGGTGTGGCTCAGTGGATTGTGCGCCAGCCTGAGAACCAAAGGGTCGCTGGTTCAATTCCCAGTCAGGCCACAGGCCTGGGTTGCAGGCCAGGTCCCCAGTTGTGGGTGCGTGAGAGACAACCACACACGGATGTTTCTCTCCCTCTCTTTCTCCCTCCCTTCCCCTCTCTCTAAATATAAATGAATAAAATCTTAAAAAAAAAATAAAGTGAAAAAAATGTTCATTTGTATACAAATGCCAAGGAAAGTCTGAAAGGATCTACCAAAAAACATTACCAGCACTATCTGGATGGTGATATTGCAGGGTGGTATTTTTTTCCTTGGTCTTGCTCATTTTTATTTTCCATGATGAATGTATATGATGTATATGAGGAGAAAACACATGTTTTATTTTTTTCAGATTTACCTTAACAAGCTAGAAGAAACGAGAATAACCTTTTCCCCGTGTGTGTAAAGAGAACAAATTCTGACTGAAGAAATGAAAGCATCGTGTAGGGGACAAGATGGCGGGCCTTGAGTAGGTAAAAAAAAAGAAAAACTAAACCTCCACGTAATTGTATGCGTGATACAATACACATGCACTGGGCAAATGTGTAATAAACGTATATAAAGTATTACTATAAAAGGTACAAGATTTGTGTCCCATTCCAATGACATAAGTGATGAGAGAAGTGTAACGTGGACACCAGAAAATTCAGACAACAAATGGTCACGTGGAAAAATGCGAAACTTCTTCACTGGCAATCCAAGGAGCAAACTCGAAACAATTTGAAAGCACCACTATACTCCCAGGGACCCCGCTGGAAGAACCAAAATAAGACCCTGCGGGTGGGCATTAGGGAAACCATACCTTTCCATGTGGCTGGCAAGCATTCTGACAACCTTTTCCATCTTAGAGGGACGGAAGACAAGCCATTCACGCTCTTCAGCATCACGTCGGGAAAACGCATCCGGACCCCTGCTGGAAGACGCACAGCGTTACCAAGCCAAGCGCACTGGTCACACATGAGCATGTTCGCACCTGTCCCACTTCCATCTTCGCTCTCTGTCCCATCAGCAACGGGCACGGTGGGCGCTCCTTCCTGGCCGGTTCTGTCGCGTATTCTGCGGGTACGTCTGCCTTCAGTTTCCCAGCAAGCACCCCTGTTTGAAAATGAACAATCTTCCCCCGGTCGGATGAAGGGAAAGATTCACACCAACCCAGGTCCCAGGGAATGGGGAAGGTTGAACCAAAGACGGAAAAATAAAGCAGCGCATTGAAGGCGATATGGTGCCAAAGGTGTCCTATGTTCACAGGGACAGTGGTGTGGATGCAGGCCCAGGGTCCCTGCTGGGACACAGAGAAGGGGAGGGCCCGAGGGTGCCTGTGTTGATTCTCCTCCCCACCCCCTGCCCACCCATCCTCCATTCCTCCCTCACCCCACCAAACCACTTCTGTTCCATTCTTCCAATTCTCCTACAACATTTTTTTTCTCCCCCAACATTTAAACACTCGTGTGCGCGCACACACACACACACACTCCTACAGCTAGTGTTCCCCATAGTCCGATCTCAGTGATTTAGGAAGTGAAAGAAATACAGCCAAGTGGTCACTGACCATAAAGAACCCAAGTGTGGCCCTGGCTGGTGTGGCTCAATGGATTGAGCGCCGGCCTGTGAACTGAAATGGTCGCTGGTCCAATTCCCAGTCAGCGAACATGTCCAGGTTTCAGGCCAGGTCCCCAGCCAGGTCCCCAGCTGGAGGCAGGTAAAAGGCAACCACACATGGATGTCTCTCTCCCTCTCTTTCTCCCTCCCTTCCCCTCTCTCTAAAAAATAATAAAATCTTTATTTAAAAAAAAAACAAAAAAGGAACCCAAGTGTTCCTGGTGACATTCACAGGGCTCTGGCCACCAGGAATATCTCTGGGGACAAACTCCTGGCCTGGAATAGGGGATCTTCAAGTCAAAAATGGGTCTTTTAACCCTTCATTCCACCCATCCCTTCACTCTTGGGTCCAGCACCCGATCAAAGGTGCTGCTTCGCGCCAGGGCCCAGAGCAGAGCAGGCTGCCCGCCCCCCTGCCTCAGCGGCTACGGCATGGATGGTCACACACACTGATGTCCAGCAAGAAGGACTCCACAAGACGACCAGCTGCACGTCCAAGTTCCCGGAGGCGGCCCTGAACGCGCTGGTCTGGGCGCCTGGAGGGACTCAGCTGTCCCGGCCACCGGGGCGCCGAAGTCCAGCATGGGCGCTGCATTGGGTGGCCATGGGCGGGGGCCGTCCTCCACGTCTGGTCACAAGCGGAGGTTTGTCGCTTCATCACGTTAACTGCGCCTGAGTCCAAATTACAGGCCAAAGCCACAAAATTGTCTCCCAATCAGAGGCCTCTCACCGACCGCCCCCGCAGGCGCGGGTCCCCTTCATCAGGGCCGGTGGGGGGGCGCGCGCCCCCCGCCGCCCCGGCCGCCCACTTTCCCCGCTCCGCCGAGCTCCGCACAGCCTCCCTCTAATTTTCCTCTCCGTGATCTTTTGAGGTTTTGTGCATTGCAAATCATGCAACCGTCCAATCAGACAACGGTCGTGACACGTGCCCGAGCCGCCGCCTCCCAAGGTCGGAGGCCCCTTGTCCGGAGGGGCTGGAAGGCCCCAGCCTCCTCTGTTGTCCCAAGGCTGGCCAGGAGCCGCTAGGCAGACGGACCCCAGCCGCCCCGCACCCCACTCTGCGCCCAGCCGGCCCAGGGCTCCTCACTGCCGAGACTTCCAGAGAGAGGTCTTCCCCGGGATCCTTCCTTCCGGGAGCTCCTGGGAGGGCCAGGCGTGTGGCGGGAGGGGACAAAGGGGTCACTCTGTGGAAACAAATCTTCCGCAGCAACGTGTGTGGCCCGCGCGACACAAGGCTGCACAGCTGGGACAGGAGCCTCGGCCAAGGGCTGGGACTGCCTCTGGGTCCTGCGCTTAAGGCCAAGTTAAGGGCAGGAGACACGGCGGCAAAGGGCAGCTGAATGCCAAGGGCAGGCAAGGGAGTGGCTCGTGTGTGCGAGGGTGTAAGGAATTCTTCAGGGAAGAGTGGCGAGGAGGGAATGGGGGCTGACCCGGGCAGGACAGTCTTGGGATGCCAGGCTGGTTCATTGAGGACATCTGCAGGGACCCTTGGGCGGGGAGGGGTGGGGGTGCCGGGGGACCCTGTCGTGGAGTGGCCTCGGGGACGTCAGTCCTTGGGCGTGGCTGGCAAGGTGGCTGGGGAAGGAGAGCGGCCACCGCTGTGCCGTCAGGCGACGGCTCTCCCAGCAACTGCGCGTGGTGGCAGCTTCGCCACGCGTCTCGCGGTTGGATGCCACTAGCCTCCCACTGTGCTCTCCTCCCCCAGTACGGTGTTGGCTGCTCTGCATCGGATTTCCAGGTCAAGTTGGGGGTCTTCCCGTCCGGGAACACGCGACGCCCCCCTGCTCGTTCAGGGGTCCGATTTTGTCCGGCAGGGTTGGGTGGGTTTCATCACAGGGGTCTTGGACTCGCTTCGTTGCAGCACGCCTGAGTAGTTAGTATCTGAGGGTGCTAACATGAACGGCATTGCGTTTAATTCCAAATTCCACCTGTTCATTGTCGGTCTGAGGACAGGGTCCGGCTTCTGTACATCAACTCTGCATCCTACGACTTTGTTCTACGACCCAGCTTTGAATGCCTCAACCCAGAGTCTCACGCATCGCTTCCACTCATGGCCCATCAGCTGGGACCCGTCCCGCCACCGCACCCCTGCGAGGTCTTCGGCGGAGTAGGAGGTGCCCAGTTAAAAAGTCTATTTCTGTGGAAAAGAGGATGACAGAGGCACTAAGCAGCTGCCACCTAATGTCCTCCTTCTGTGATTTGGTCAATACAAGGCCCCTGCCAATTCAAAATCCTACGAAAGAAACTAAGATGAAGGGTAAAAATACTATTCATAATGGCATCAAAAAATCAAATATTGGGTGCTCACCTAGGCAGCACATGTACTAAAATTGGAGTGATACAGAGAAGATTAGCACAACCCCTGTGCAAGGATGACATGCAAATTCATGAAGTGTCCCATTAAAAAAATCAAATACTGGCACCCTGGCTGGTAGCACAATGGATAAGGTGCTGGCCTGTGAACCAGAAGGTCGCTGGTTGGATTCCCAGCCAGGGCACGTGGCCAGGTTGCAAGCCAGGTCTCCAGCCAGGTCCGTAGCTGGAGGCAGGTGAAAGGCAACCATGCATTGATGTTTCATTCTCTCTCTCGCTGCCTCTCTCCCTTCCTCTCTCTCTGGAAATAATAAATAAAATCTTTTTAAAAAATCAAATACTTAGGAGGAAATCAAATGGAAGATGCACAAGGCGCACGCACATGCATGCACTCACAATGAACGTAAAGAAGACCTAAGTAACTAAAGGGATACATCCTGCTCACAGGTTGAATGATTTGATCTGTAAAGATGTCAGTTCTCCCCAGATTGATCTGTAGATTCAATGACACCCCAATCCCAGCATTATGTGTGTGTCCCTATGCGTTGACTATGACATGTACGTGGACATGCAAAGGGCCAGGAAGAGCCGAGGCATCATAAAGAGAGACTTCCAGCCAAGATGGAGGTGGAGGTAAACCTGGCCTCTGCCCACGACTGGAGCAAAAATTACAACTAAACTACAAAACAACCATCACCCGGAATTGTCAGAAAATCGAGCTGCATAGAAGTCCAACAACCAAGGGTGTAAAGGAGCCGCATTCATGCAGACGGGTTGGAGGAGTGTAGACATGGGAACACACGGAGGCGTGCAAAGGCACAGGCACGCAGAATGGGTGGTCCCACACCTGTGTGTGGTGGATAACGAGCAGAAGGGACACCTCTGGAACAAGGGATGGCAGCCTCAGGCCAGACCTCCCAGCCCAGGGGTCTAGCACCAGAAAGGTAGGTCCCCACAACTTCTGGCTGTAAAAATCAAGTGGGGTTTGGGGTAGTGAAAGAAGCTTTAGGGTTCTCGAGATTCCTAGAGGCCTGCAACGGACTAAAACCTTACACAGACCCACCCCCTCTGGGATCCAGCACCAGAGTAATAGCTGGAAAGACACCAGTGGCAGATGGGGAAAAAGTGAAGTGACTGGAAAAAGGGAAAGTGCTGGGGGACAGCTTCTTCCTGGGCAAAACCCTAGAGGCCAGGCAGCAGCCGTGTCCCCTCTTGGAGCCCTCCCCAACATAGGGCCACAGAGTGGCGACACAGGTTGCCCTGCCCTGGCCACTACCTAAGGCTCTGCCCCATACAACTTACAGGTGCGCCTTTCTACAAGAAGCCACGATACTAAGACCAGGAGTCAAAGCAGCTCTACCTAACACACAGAGACAAACCCAGGGCGGCTGCCAATATGAGGAGACAAAGAAATATGGCCCAAATGAAAGAACAGAACAAAACTCCAGAAAAAGTGCTAAACGAAATGGAGACAAGCAACCTATCAGTAGCAGTGTTCAAAACGCTGGTTATTGGGCTGCTCATGGAACTCCCTGGGTACTTTAACAGCATAAAAATGACCTAGGCAGAAATAAAGCTTACGTAAGTGAAATAAAGAAAAATTTACAGGGAACCAAGAGTGGAGGGGATAAAGCCCAGAATCAAATTAATGATTTGGAACATAAGGAAAGAAAAAGCATTCAATAAGAACAGCAGGGAGAAAAACGAATTCCAAAAAGTGAGGAGAGGCTAAGGAGCCTCCGGGACATCTTCACAAATGTACCAACATCCGAATCATACAGGTGCCAAAAGAAGAGGAAGAACAGGAAATTAAAAACTTATTTGGAAAAACAATAAGAGAAAAATTCCCTAATTTGGTGAAGGAAATAGACATACAAGCCCAAGAAGCACAGAGAGTCCCCAACAAGTTGGACCCAAAGAGGACCATATCAGGACACATCGTAATTGAAATACCAAAGATTAAAGATAAGGAAAGAATCTTAAAAGCGGCAAGAGAAAAGAAGAGGGTTACCTATAAAGGGGTCCCTATATGACTATCAGCTGATTTCTCAAAAGAAACTCTGCAGGCAGGAAGGGACTGGCAAGAACTAGTCAAAGTGATGGAAAGCAAGGACCTACAACCAAGATCACTCTACCCAGCACAGTGGAGGGGCAGATAAAGTGCTTCCCGGACCAGGCAAAGCTAGAGGAGTTCATCATCGCCAAGTCCTTATTACATGAAATGTTAAAGGGACTTATATAAGAAGACCAAAACTGTACAAATTAGAATGGCAATAAATTCACAACTATCAACAACGGAATCTAAAAAACAAACAAAAATTAAGCAAACAAGCGGAATCATAGGGGGGCCATTGGGAGGGTTATCAGTTGGGAAAGGGAAGGGGGAGAAACGGGGAAAGGTGCAGGGATTAAGAAGCATAACTGGTGGGTACAAAATGAACAGGGAAGTTAAGAATAGCCACGTAAATGAAGAAGTGAAAGAACGTACATGCACGAGCCGTGGACACGAACTGAGGGGAGACTGCCAGAGGGAATGGGGGGTACTGGGCAGAGGGGACCAAAGGGGAGAGAATTGGGACAACTATAATAGCACGATCAAAATACATTTTAAAATTTTAAAAAGAAGAAGAAAGAACATGGGCATCCCATAACAAGGGTGACCTAGAGCTGCAGTCTTCAAGACAGTGCGACAGGGACAAGACTGGAAACTGACCTTGGGAGAGGACAGATCCGCACCTGCCCCCCACCCCCTTGCGGACTGGGGTCCCCTGCGTGCTGGGGAGCAAGGAGGAGCCTCCCTGTCCGTGGTGCTGGTTTGATGAGCTATCCGTGCGGGGAAATGAGCCTCAGACAAGCCGCAGCTCTGTGTCGGTGGCCAGGGAACCTAGAAGTGAAATAAAATAATGGACCCCAGGGACATGGCCTGTCACATGCATCAGCATCCATCTGTCTAGGGCTGGTCCGTGTGCCCCACAGCATGTCACGTGTCACCTGCGCCATGAGGTTGTGGAAGACTGCTTTGTCATTTTCCGTTTCCGGGAGCTTGACAGGGACAGCGCGCAAGAAGTCACCCCAACTCTGCCGAAGCCAACTGGCCTGTGGGCCTCATGCCCCGATCTGTGAAATGGGGAGCGGCGACTGTCCTCGGGCGCAGCGGGAGGTGAGCTAGGAACAATCTCTGAAGATGCCATGAAGGCGGGAGGTCTCAGTGAGCAGGGTCACGAAGTCGTGGTCACTCTCCTCTCTGCCCTGGGGCAGCTGGGGAGGGTGGACTAGGAGAGGCTGCCCACCCTCCTGGCCTTTCAACTTCCCCGATCCCCTCCGTCCCTCACACCTTCTTCACCGCCACCCTTATCTTTCATCTCTTCTTTCCAGTCAGCCTCTGTTACCCCAAATCTTGCCTGGGAGCTCTGGGGTGGGTGGGTCCTCAGCTTGGCCTCACCAGCCAGGGACCAAGGGGGCAGGGGGCGGGGGAGGGGGTTAGGAGGGGGCCCTCCCTTTGGAAAGATCCAGCTTCTTCTTTCCAAGAGCTGCTCTGGCCTCCTTCCCGTGACTCCCCGACCTGCTCCCTGCCGTGTGAGGCCCTCAATCCAACCTGGGAAGCTACAGAAGGGATTCTGAGCCCTGCTGTTGTCCAAGAAGTGCAGAGAATAGGCCACACACCTGGGACAAGGCCGGAAAGAAGACCTCAGACATTTGCCCCCTGGCTGCAGGTGAGGAGATCCAGCACAGCTCCCTGCTCAGGTCGCACTGGCCTCGTGGGCGGTGGTCTAGGCCTTTGATTTCTTTTTTCAAATGGAGGGATGCGTGGTGGTGATTAATGGTCACAGTTTCCGAGTGTGGGGCTGAGGGGAGTCTCTGCTAAGAAGGGCAGGACCTCCTCTGTGTCTGGACTTCCCTCCTCTGCCTTATTTAGCCTCCGTAAGACCCAGGTGGTCAACATGGTCATCACCTCCACTTGACAGGTGAGGACACCAGGGCTCAGCGCGGTGAAGGCTGTGCAGACAGGAGGTGGCACAGCGGGGAGTCGAGTCTGCGGTTTCCAGTGCGCCCTCCGCAGCGCTTTAATGTTGGAGAAGCACCAGCGAAGGTTCCCTCCCTATGGTCAGGTGGCACCCTCCTCCTACCTCTCAAAGCAGGAGCCACACTGGTGCAGGGCCACCTGCAGGGAGCGCCTGTCAATGGGCGCGAGAGCTGTCACGTAAACCCATCTTTTTTGCCATGCAGGATCTCACAGGTCTCCGTGGGAAAGCCCCAGAGGACAGAGACCGTAACTCAGTCTCCGCCGGGACCTGTCCCTCTGCCCCTAAACATCCCGCGGACGTTGGCTGACTCAAACAAGCAAGTTCTTGGTGAGTCGAAGGACCTGGTTGCCTGTTAGGTGCTCGCCCCATCTCCCTCCCTGTCCCCACCTCTAGAGCCGGGATTGTAACTGGTGCACCACCAGAATTTTTCAAACACGCCAGGGGCACTGACCTCTTTTCCCATAGATTGTCAAGATTGCCAAAGGAAAAATGACAACACCCAGCACGGCAACAGCCATCTGATGGGAAGGAATCAAAATTATACCCTTTTTTTTTTTTTTTTTTTTTGGTCAGATTGGCAAAATATACATGGGTTGGTTTTCTTAATTTGTTTTTTTGTTTGTTTGCTTTTTGGCGTGCTGCAGAATTTTCGTAATTGGCCCACGTGGCCATGAGATGAGAAAGGTTGCAATCACTGCTCTGGGGGATGAATGGTGCCCCCCAGACATGTCCGCCTCCAAACCACCAGAGTCTGTGAGCACGGCCTTACTTGGATGCAATGAATTAAGGATCTTCAGATCATCTGGGACTATCCAAATGGGCCCTAAAGCCCAAGACAAGAGTCTTTTAAAGGGACAGAAGAGAAGACAGAGAGGAGAAGCCTGAGGGAAGATGGAGACAGGGCAGGTGCAGCCGCCAGCCGGGGGCCCTAGGAGCTGGAAGAGACGAACAAGGACCTGGAAGCCCGCCTGCCTGCCCCCTGATCTGGAGCTCTGGCCTCCAGGCAGTGAGAGAATCCGTGTCTGATCTTTCAAGCCCCCAGCTTGTGTGGCCCTTCATCGTGGCTGACTGGGGACTCGCCAGGGCAGAAGAGGGCCGCAGTCCATGCTGGTGGGTGACCTTGCCCCCCCAGCTCACAGAATGCTCCCTGGTGGCCCAGAGTCCCTCACTGCAGTGCCACCTTTTGCTCAGAAGCTTTCTGGTGGTTGTTTCCGACTTTGTCTTTGGTTAGAAGGTGACCAAACAACTCAGTCTTTGAGTCCAAAGACACAAGGACATGGGGACACAACGGATGTCCCCCAGGCGGGGTGCTCCAGGAACCCTCTCTCCGCCAGAAGGTACGACAGAACAGTTAAACCTCCTTGTCCCGACTGCCCCTCGCTGCAACAGGGCGCTGCGGGCAGGCTGTGTCCCAGGCGTGACTCCTCTTTGCTGGCCAGCACCTTTGGCCAATGTCATCTGCCGTGGCTTCCCTGTGGCTGCTTTCCTGGGACGGGGTGGCTGCCACTGGGTCCCGCCGACCCAGGGACTTGGGCAGGGCCTGGGGCTTCTGCTTTCTGACCCAGGGGAACCTTCCCTCTTCCCATATCTCTGTCCCTCTGCCGGCATGGACACTCCTGCCTTAATCCACACACCTCCTTTCAAATCAAGTCCTCCACTGCTTTCGCAGGGCGAGAAGGGAGAAGGGAAGACGAGGTGGTTACCCTTGGAAAGAATTCATCCGTAAGTGTGTTCTGGGAGTTTTACACCTCACATCCCCCGACAGCTCAGCAGCCAGCAAATCAAAGCAAGTGTGCAGGTTACAAAGGCATTTTTTAAAATTGTCTTTCTGAATATAAACAGCACTGTTTAATTAATTCCACTGCCAGCATGCATCCGCGGCCCTCCGCCTGCACAAGAACAAATACATGAATGAATACATTTAACAGGCCTTGACACAGGCCGGGCCTTGTGCTGAGCGCTTCCTGCGTGATACCTTAATTACTCTTCCCCTCGGTCCCTCCCGGAGCGCGCAGCCCGCGCCACGCTGCAGTGGGGACCGGGCCTTGTCCAAGCCTGAAGGGCCACCAGCAGATGTCGGTCTGCGGGTGACAGCTGCGCTGTCTCGGGAGACAGTTGCCAACTCCTGGCGTCTTGAAGAAGCAGCGTGCTTTTACTTAAGTTGAAAAAGGTGATTGCCACCCTGATCCGTTTGGAGGGCCCGGAGCAGCCTGGCTGGTCAGAGCACAGGTCCGGCGGGTCCTCTGGGTGGCCAAAGCCTCCAACTTGCATAAGGTCACCGCGCCTCCGTTTCGTGGCCCAAGTGTGTGGATGTGAGGAATTGAGTGAAGGCCTTTCGTCCACACCCTTCAGGAGCTCAGAGCAAAGGGGGCTGCTTTCCTCACTGGGGGGGGGTGGTTTGAGGGGTGTCACCATGATGGGCCAGTGTTTCGAGCAACTTTTCTACCCCCAGCCCTTGCCCCCCCAGGTGGCTGCCAGCCCTCTGTCCCAGCCAGGGTTCCCTCCTGCGGCAGTCAGAAGGTTTTCAGGATTCCTCGGACCCAGCCAAGCCTGGGGGGCACAGGGGACACAGGGGTCCCCCCCTGCAGGCATCCTGTTGGCTCAGGTCAGGGGCTCGGAATGTGGAGCACTCCACCCTTTATCCTGAGCTGTTCTCTGAGGAAGGACCCTGCACGTTTCCTTCGTAATCACCGCCAGCAACGCAGCGTTGCCCTCCGCCTGAGTACCTCCTGGAGTCTGCAACTGACGCCAATTCACGAAGAAAAGGGAAGCCAGCAGTGGGGTGGCTGCAGCTCCTATTCTGCCGGTATATTGTTGGGAAGTCATCCTGGTCACTGGTCCGTCTTATCCTGTCATGTTCCTAGATGGACAGTCACCCTACTATGGACAGCAGCGGGGCCTGGCACACTCCGGCCTTTTACAGAGATGCGTCATTGCCACGTCCGAGCTACTCTCCTTATGACATAAAACAGCGGCGGGCTGGGGGGGCCACCGTGGCCGCGCCGGGAGTCCAGTTCCGCAGCCTGGGAGGTCCCCACTCGCTGCCTGCGCGAGTGCGCGCCTTCTCCAAGCCTTACGGTCCGCGCGGCGCGCAGAGCAACCACGTGGCGGCAGAACCGGGCCGCGCGGGAATGCGTGGAATGCGCGGCGCGGGCGCGCTCGGCTTCCGAGCCAAGGCCTCGGTTCCCGCAGCGCACCTCCTGCCTCCCCTGGCTTCCCTGTCGGGCTGCATCCCAGCCCCAAGCCCGGTCGCCCAGGACCGCAGAGGCAGGTCGAGCCCCTGCACGAGCACCCCGGCGAGGCCGCGTGCGCCCAGAACTCCGCAGGGGGTCCAAACCCGCCTCCAGCCACCTGGCCCGAGACAGAGGCCGAGGGACCCATGGGGCGAGGTGCAGGGCGTTAGGTACAGAGCCCCTCTCCACTCACCTGGAAAAAAGTTCCTCCCCCACCCCTCCTGGCAAGTGTCCAGAGCCCCAGAAATCAAGATAACCCCCATAATCAAGACGTCATCACCCAGCCCCAGCTGTCCCTCCAGCCACCACCATCAGCAGGACCACGGCGAAGGAAGGACATTTTCGGGCGTTTTGAGGGTGGAACGAAGCCGACTAGAAAGCAGGACCGTACCACGTCCTCCCGAAAGTCTCCAGGAAAGGGCAAGGATGGGGGACGGGTGACACGTCTCAGAGGCGAGGGAGGGGTCTCAAGTCCGTCCCGCTCCGGGTCGCCCCGCGGCAGGGACGACCGAGGCCTTAGATCGGGTCCTTCTGCAGGAAGGTACCTCCCCGCCAGGCCCCGCTGCAGCACCCTGCACCCTCGCCGGGGAAGGGGGTTGCTCGCCCCGGGGGGCCCCGGCGCAGCCCTGCTTGCTCAGTTGGTCACGGGAGACCCGAGAAGGAATGGCCGCCTCGGGCATCACCCCCACCCCCGCCGGCTTTGCCTTGGCTGGACGTGGCCATCTTCTCCCTCTGCGCCCCACTCCGGGACACTTGGTCAGCGCCGGGACGGGGGCCTGCCTGCAGGCCAGGGAACTCTAGTAGACGTGGGGTTTCGTGCTGCTCAGAGCACCAGACGATGCGTTCAGAGGGGCGACGTTCAGGGAGGTAGCCCCCTCCCATACCTGTTGGGGTTTGCTTTGAATTCCCACGCATGCCTCACCCCAGACCTTCAGAGGCGGGGAAGGGGTCCCAACCGCGCACCCCGGCATTCGGACCACCGGGGCTCAGAGGAGGGGACAGTCTGTGTGTGGCCGAAATGAATATTCCAGGGATAGAAACGCACGTCCCCGGCTTAGAGCGGTGGGAGGTGCGGCTATCCGGGTCCCCAGCTTCTGACTGTCCCGGGTGAGCGCCGGGGCCAGAGGCCTCAGCTCTGGGGCGCCCAGTACCCGCGCTGCGCAGCCCGGGCGGACCTACTGCCACACGTGGACCGTCACGCGCACCCCCGAAGCGAGCAGTCTGGGGGGGAAGGGGAGCCGGAGCGCATCCGGAACCCCAGGGCCCTCGTTCGGAAGCATTTTTTTCTAGGGCGACTTAAGAACTTAACAATGGGAAACTCGCAGAGCTGGAGCCAAGTCCTTTCAAGTCGCCGCCAGGTATGCGGCTGCAGGTGACCCCACCTTGGTGCCGCCCCCTCCCCCCCCACTGCCGGCCATGTCTTCTAGGGGGAAGGCGGGTGCCCGGAGGTCACACCCGTGTAAGATCTCCATTGGGCCCTGCACCCGGTCCCTGGAGCGTCCGGCCGGGTGGCGCGCAGCCGCGGTGCATCCCAGGGTCGGCGCGCGGGTTCCTGAATGAACGCGCTCCCTTCCCCCGCCTTGAATGAAGGTTCCCACAGCCAGGGACGGTGGCAAACGCGCCGACTCCGCGCGGGAGCCGCGGTCACCACGGTGGGGGGCCAGGGGCTGAGGAAAGAGGAAAGGTGATTTAAGTTACTGTTGGATTTCCTTTGGAGCCAACGTGGTTTCCCTACGGATGGGGCCGCCGGCCCTTTGTCTCCGCATGGTCGCCCAGAAATTAGCGCGGAGCACTTTAAACGAGCCCAGATTCTGCAGTTCCTGCTTCGTGGTGGTGGTGGTGGTGGTGTGTGTGTGTGTGTGTGTGTGTGCGCGTGTGTGCGTGTGTTTAAGGCAGTGCAAAATTAAAACTGCAACAGAAAACTGTTTTTAAGTTGCTTTTCTCTTAGGAAAAAAAAAATGAAATCAAAGCCTATCCTCTGCTCTCCTAGAAGGAGCAGCCCTCAAGGACCCGGGGCTGTGGCCCCCCTGGGGGCTCCGGGGAGTGCAGACCTTGGCTCCCTGGTGGGGGCTGGGCGGCCGGCGCTCCCCGCCTGGCCGCAGATTCCAGCGCCTCCCCCGCGGGCCCCGGACGGCGCTTCACGCTCACTGGCTGGGCTTGCACTTTTGCGCCCGTCCCTGAGCGCGGCAGTCAACGAGGTTCCTCGTAGAGATCTGCCCGGTCCGCCTAGTAACAGCGCCGCGCCCCTATTGGCTCATGCTAATTCCAGCTTCCTCCGCCTGTCTCCCGGGTTGGGACTTGGGGCGCGGGGCGGGGGGGCTCCCTCTTGGACCCGGAGCCCGTTTTGCCGGAGTGGGCGATCCTGTCTATGTCCCGCTGCCCCTCGCCATCGCCGGCCTGCCTCGGGCCGGGCAGGGGCGCACGCGGGGCTCGGGCCCCCCAGCCCCCCGGGACAGGAGCCGCCGGGTGATAGCACACAGCCCCATAAATCACCCGGGCGGCCGCCGGGTCTGGATTTTATGAATGAAAAAGCAGCCCGGCCGTCCGCGTGCGCGTGCTGCGGCTGCGAGACTCCTGCTCGCCCCGGGCCACCGGAGCGTGGGTGCCGGGGGAGGGGGCCACGCGGTGGGTGCTCCCTGCTCCGGCCACCCACGGCTTCTGAGGCGTGAGCCCGGGGTAATTACCCTCCTGGACCCTAAATATTCGTAACCCTAATTCCCCGCAGGGGAGGGGGCGCGGGCAGAATCAGCCCTAAAAGTGGGGGTGTCTTGCCTTGGTGTGTGCGCCCTTGCGAAGGGGTGGGTTTTTCGCCCTTGTTCTTCGAGCCGTTACTGTTAGGGAATACGGTGGTCTGGTAACCCTAAAACGTATTCCGAGGGAAGTAAATGAAGTTTTCTTAATTGGGGGCAGGTAGTGTGAAACTTTTTAAAATGTTAAGATTGGGTAAATATTTATTAAAACAAATACAAAAGGTGGAATCTAATAATAAAACATTATATATGTTCTTTCATATGCCTTTGCGTTACTATAATATTGGGGACCCTCTCTTACAGCCACGAGCATATATAGATTTTTGTTTAAAAATCAACAAATCAGTACACCCACTTCTTTAACTTACAATTGTTCTAATTTTTGTCAGCCCCTGCGGCTCCCCAGTGCAGCCCCAGGGCAGGTTAGTGAGGTGAAAAGGTGTCCACACCCCCAACAGGACCAATTAGGAAGCTTGGGGTGGGTCTTGTCCCTGGTAGAGGCCACTTATATTTCCAGCGATTTTAGTTTTTAATTTAAACATGAGACAGGACAGAGACCACTGTGTTGGTGCCTTCTATACGGGGAGTTTTTCTAGCAGTTGCCGGGAGGGGTGGGTTGGGATTTTCGCCCCCGCCACCCCACCCCCACCCCGACCCCGCAAGGATGGTCTTGGCTAAGGTAGGAAGAGAGCCCGCAAATCCCAGGGCGAGGAGGGCAGGAGGAAGGAAATGCTGGCCACCATCTTGGGCTGCGGCTGGAATTTTCGGGCATTTATTTTATTTATTTATTTTTTGAGCGAGCACATGCTAGGTTGAAATCTCTTAAACGTTTAGGGTGACCCTCCAGGGCATTTGCAACGACCCCCCCCCCCTCGTGCATGGAATGAAGTCTCCAGCAGGGCTGTGGGCTCCCCTGGGCGTCCCCGAACGTTAAATGGTTCCTGAAATTTACACGTGTTAATGAAAATGAAAGAAGATGTAGACGCTGAGATTCCTTGGCCGCTGCTCCGCCCGTGGGTGCCCTCGTGGCGTTCTCGGAAATGCGCCCATTCTCCCGGCTCGGATATAGGGTGTCGCCAAGCCCCGGAGACCCCCCTCCATGCGGTCTCCCCGCCCCCCCCAATTGCGTGTGTCCCGCCCGCACTCCTACTTGTCCCCCTGTGCAACGCCACCTCCACCCCACCCCCAAATCCCAAGGGACCCACTCCGGGGGAACAGCCCCCCTGCACCCCGCTTCCCCGGCAGGGAGAAAGGCTGCCTCGGGGAGATTTGCATTTCTATGAAAACCCGGCTACGGGGGCAACTCCGCGGCGGGACTCTGCCCCTCGCCGTCCCCCGCGCTCCGCGCCCGCGCCCCCTCCCCCTGAGCCCGCCCCCGCCCCCTCCCATTCTCTGCCTGGCTTTGATCTCCGAACAACAGTAACGTCACGGGGACTACAGGGAAGTTTTGTTGGAAGTTGCAAAGTCCTGCAGCCTCCAGAGGGCTGTCGGCGCAGTAGCAGCGAGCAGCAGCGTCCGCGCGCTCCGCTCCGGCGAGGACAGAAGAGCTCGGGGGAGCGCGGGGCGCAGCAGCTGGAGACCAGCGCCGAGCGAGACCCCGAGCCACCGCCCGCCGACCAGCGGAGCCCAGCCATGGCGCACCAGCTCCTGTGCTGCGAAGTGGAGACCATCCGCCGGGCGTACCCGGATGCCAACCTTCTCAACGACCGGGTGCTGCGGGCCATGCTCAAGGCGGAGGAGACCTGCGCGCCCTCCGTGTCCTACTTCAAGTGCGTGCAGAAAGAGATCCTGCCGTCCATGCGCAAGATCGTGGCCACCTGGATGCTGGAGGTGCGGGGCTGCGGGCGGCTGTCCTAAGACCTCCCTGCAACTTGTTGCCCAAACTCACATTCCTTTGCCCCTCATCTTCCCTTTTTCCCACCCTAACTTAGAACTTGTCTGGGGTTGTTGCTAGGAATCATATTTTCAAAATATATAGATGTTGTGGGTATTTTTTGAACGAGGGGGGTGGGGGCGTTAGAAATTCCCTTTCCTAGGGGGAGGGGAGACGCCAGGGAGGGGTCCCTTTGGGGAAAGTCAGTGCCAGACGTACCCCAGCTGGCTCGAGGGTACGGGCCGGTAAGCTGGGTGCCCTTTGTGGCCCCCGCCTGCGCCCGAGCCCCGCTGCGCCTCCTCTGCCGGCCGCGAGCCACCAGCCCCAGGGGGAGGGGGCATATATTTGATTTTTAAATTAATATCTATGGACACGTATGCAAGGGCCGCTCGTGCCAGTATTATGCGCCATCTTTGTTCTTTTATTGCAAAGCAAAAGTGTTTATTAATAATTGGGGGCAGGGTTGGGGGCGGGGAGCGGCCGGCGAGGCGCTGGGGCCGCAGCGAGGGGCCGCGCGGAAACCGAGAACCGGCGGGAGGGGCGCGGAGACCGAGCGCAGGCATTTTTCGGGGGGGACCCCCCCTGTGGGGAGGGGGCCCTTTGTTCAAGCAGCGAGTCCCGGGGCGCCCTGCATGGCCAGCCTGGGCTGGAAAGCACGCTGGGTTGCAAGGTCGCGTGGCCCCCAAGACACTGGGGGTTGACCCTCATCTTGCAGGGGTCTCAGCTTGGGGGAACCTGTCTGGAGCAAGCTGGAGGCTGGGGTCACATTACAGGCTTTCAGTGGGCGCCTGGGGGACCCGCAAGTATTTTTAAATTGTTTTTGAAAGTGCGGCGTGGCGCCCTTGCCAGAGGGAGTCGGCGCCCGCACCGAAGGAGCAGGGGGCCCTGCGTTTGAGTTCCCGGGGAGCTCCCCTGAGCCTGCAACGAGCTCCCGACCCCCGGCTCGTGTAAAGGACCGCCCGGCGGTCATTTTCAGGGGTTTTTTATAGACTAAATTATTTTTTAAATATTTTTAAATATTTTTTGAAAAGATGACGTCTGGGGAAATGCGGCGCGGCAGCCTGGGACGCCACCTTTGTGTCTCGCAGGCGCTGCGAGCGCGGCGCCCAGCCCCGCGGCCCCGTTTGGTGCGACCCAAGTCCAGATGGGTCCCCGAGCACCCACTGGGTCCGGGGTCGTCGGGTCCCGTAGCCCACGCGCAGCGCACGCCTCCCTACCGTGCCCGCTCCCGCCCGGCCAGCCTCCCGGGGACTTTCCCTTTCAGTTTCGGGGGTGGGTGGGTATTGCGGACACTCAGGGAAGGGGGCGCATCGCTGAAAGTTTCTGCCGCGCCCTGCCCGACCCTCCGCGCGCTCGGAGACCCGCGGCCGCGGCGCCAGCAGGGTGGGGGCGCGGGTCCGGGGGAGGGGCGGGCGGCGGCCGTCACCGCCCGGTGCCCCGGCAGGTCTGCGAGGAGCAGAAGTGCGAGGAGGAGGTCTTCCCGCTGGCCATGAACTACCTGGACCGCTTCCTGTCGCTGGAGCCCACGAAGAAGAGCCGCCTGCAGCTGCTAGGGGCCACCTGCATGTTCGTGGCCTCGAAGATGAAGGAGACCAACCCCCTGACGGCGGAGAAGTTGTGCATCTACACTGACAACTCCATCCGGCCCGACGAGCTGCTGGTAACGGCCCTGCCCATCGACTTCCCGCTAGCCAAAGGACCCCAGGGTGAGGGAAGGGCGGGGGCTCTGCTGCCCGGGCGCTTCCCGAGGAGCAGGCGGGACCCCCGTCACCCGCGAGCGCGGCCGCCGCACCTCGCTTTTGCGCCGACTCGCACCCCATCTGCGCCCCCAGCACGGCCGAAAAGTGGGCGGCGCGCGCCCTCTAGCGGCGGCGGCTGGGGACCGGGCCCCGCGGGCGGCCCAGGGCGGGAGGGCTCCTTCCCCACCTGCCGCGGTGCGCGCCTGCCCGGCCGCGCCGCACCTTCGCTCTTCTGGTCTGGCGTCGAGGGCTGTGCCCCACTTCCTGCACCCCCAGCAAGCCATCCCCTCTGGCCAGGCCCTGGTCCCACTCGGCCCCCCAGGAGCTCCCTGCCCGCCTCTTCACACTGGTAACCCCCATTTCCGCAGCAAATGGAGCTGCTGCTCGTGAACAAACTCAAGTGGAACCTGGCGGCCATGACCCCGCACGACTTCATCGAACACTTCCTCTCCAAGATGCCGGTGGCCGAGGAGAACAGACAGATCATCCGCAAACACGCGCAGACCTTCGTCGCCCTCTGTGCCACAGGTAGGGCCGCTCTGCTGGCCCTCCTGGGCTCCCTGGGTGCCCCTGGCGGAGTTTCCTGCCCCCTGCCTCAGTTTCCCTCCTGTTCTGCCACGCACTTCCCTCCCGCTGTGGTGCTGAGCAGAGGGCTCCCGCTGTTGTTGAGTCTGGTGGAGGGGTGCTGGGCTCCAGGGGTCCAAGGGGGGTCCAAGGCAGGTCTAGCCATCCTGGCTTCTGCTCCCCATGCCAGGCAGGGGCCACTCCACACCTAACGGGGTTTACCTTGGCCACCCGGCCGGCCTCTCCCCACCCCTCTCCAGCTCCTGCCTGTAGCCTCAAGCAGCCTGCGCTTTGGGGCCCCCTCCTGGCCTCTCCCAGGCTGGGCCACCTGCCAGAGGCGCCTGCGGGGCGGGAGCCCAGGCCCCAGAGCCTGCACCACGTGCTCTGGGCGGCTGCCTGGCCCTCCTGCGGGGGCGGCCACCGGAGGAGCTGCGGCCTGGGGCCCTGCTTGGGGCCTCGGCTGAGCCTCGGGAGGGCTTCGCGCTGCTGTGGGGGGCGGGGGCAGCCTCCCTCCCCTGGCACAGCTCTAGATGGATGGTCCCTGGAGCCTCCCCCTGGCACGGCCCTGGCCCAGCCCCCAGCAGCAGCCAGCCTTTCAAAACCCGGGCAGACAGGCGCACGCACGCACGCACGCACACGCGGTGGCCTCCAGCTTTCCCCCGGCCCCACTCCTGACCTCCTGTGACTTCCTTCTTGCCTCCCTGGGGACCCGTGCCCCGTCCTGCCCAGCTCCACGTGGGCCGCCTCGCCCTTGGTCAGGCGCAGCTGTCCCATCTGTGCGGGGCTTACTCTGGGCAACCTGAGGGCCACACGTCATCGCGCGGGAAGCTGGTCTCCCGTGTCCGCCCCCGGCCTGCCATTGCAGCGCAGCCCCTGATGGCTGAACACGCTGGCAGCGAGCGTCCCTGGGACGGTTCTTGCTGGCCTCCCCGGCCTCCTCCATGTCCTTCCAAGTGAGGCGTGGGGGACAGGCGGAGAAGCCAAGGACATTGTTGGCCTGCTCGGCTCTGAGGGGTGGGGAGCCTCACATGACCTCCGGCTGGGGCGCCTTCGAGGAGAGAGGCCTCCGGAGAGCTGCAGGCAGCCTTTTATGGAGCGGAACGTAGTGGAGAAATAGCAGTTTCCTGGAGATCACGGCGAGTGGTTCTCACAGGCCCTGGAGCTGCCCCGAGCCCGGCTCCCCAGGGGCGCGGGCTGTGGCCCGTGGGTGCTGGCCACGGGGGACGCCGCACGCTGGCTCTGGCCCGGCTCTCAGCTGCCGCTGCGGTCGCTGTGTGAGCACCAGCTCTGCAGGCACAGCCTCGCCATCAGAGCCCTCCGGGGTGACCCCGCTTCTTATACACGTTACCTGCAGGGTGGCGGGGGCCCCAGGAGGCCTCCGGCCAGAGGAGAGGAGTAGTAGGCCCTGTAGGGCCTCTCCCCTGTGGGGACCCTGTAGGGTCCCTCAGAAGGTACCTGGGGTCCCGGTCCTGATGGCACCTGCTGAGTTCGGAGCTGTGCCCCTGGCACCCAGGCACCTCTCTCAAGAGGAGAGTGACGTCACTGAAGCTCAAAATCAAACCATGACATGACATGGGGGTGGGAGCAAAGGTCCCCCTGAGGTGGGCTCTGCTCTCCCTGCACCCACGGGGGCCGGGGTTCGGGTCCCTGCACCCACCAGGCGCCTGCTTTGGTTTTCCTCCAACGGGTCCGTCTGTGTCCACGGGCACCTTTACACTCAACGCAGCCCCGGGCTGAGGGCTCCTGACTGCCCTGCGAACATGCTGACCCCCGTGGCCTCTCCCCACCAATATCATCTCGTCAGTTGGACCGAAAGGCAGCCTCCAGGCGCCACTAGTGCCACTATCGTGTCCTTAGTGTCTCTCCCTCTTTTCCGGGCAGGTCCCACCCTCCATGAGCTCAAGGGGGCCGCCCCGACCAGGTGGACAGTTCCCCTTCAGGTCCAGGAGGGGGCGTGCTGACCCCTGGGGGGAGACTAAGTGCCTGAAAGCACCTGATTCAGGGTTGGCCTCCGTGGGGAAGCCTGCAGGCTGGGGGAGGTGCACCCCTCAAAGGCCTGGGGGTCCCCAGAGGACTGCTGAAGGTCCAACCCTTGTCCAGTGCAGGTCCTGAGAGATGGTATCGCTGCCCCCCGCGGGGTCTGCCCCCTCAAGCTGACAGCAGAACGCCGCCTCCCCCGGAGGTTTCAGATGGGGGGGCGCCCCTGGTTGCTTTGTGAGTGGGTGATAGAGCTCAAGTGCCTGCATTCCGCACCCCCGGCGCCCCTGCTGTCGGGCAGGATCGGGGGGCCTCCCGCACTTATGCAGCCAGACCCCGCGGGGAACGCCCAGGCTGGCGGTGGGGTGCGGCAGCCCCTGACAGGCGCCCGGACTGGGGGCATCCTGTGGGGTGCCCCACTCACGGCCCCCTTGCCTCTCCCTCTGCTGCAGACGTGAAGTTCATCTCCCACCCGCCCTCCATGGTGGCAGCCGGGAGCGTGGCGGCCGCTGTGCAAGGCCTGCCCCTGGGGAGTTCCCACGGCTTCCTGTCGTACGCCCGCCTCCTGCGGTTCCTCTCCAAAGTGATCAAGTGTGACCCGGTAGGTGGTCCCCACCACTCCGCGCAGGCCGGGTGGGCACCAACAGAGAACACTTTGGCTGCTGCCAAGGCCCCCGGAAGTATAGGGGTTGGGGGTCACATGGGGGACGGGCAGTTTAGATGCACAGGACCCCCCCCCCAGGCCAGCGGTGTGCCAGCTTCACCCACCTTTCCTGGGGGCTCCTTGGGAAGAAGCGCCCCCTGGAATTTGTGGGTGGGCCAGGAAGGGTCCCTGGGGCCCACGGGAGCTGTAAAGCCCTCCAGGATGAGGGTCCAAGGCAGGCCCTGCCAATGACCTGTGCCCGGTGGTGCCTGGAGCTGGGGACCTGGGCCACGACGCAGGTGGCCAGTAACAGATGCTTTGAAGGGACTCCTGAGAAGTGCGGGGTCACGACAGTGGGCACGGGCCCCACAGCCTCCTGGAGACCCCGCTGCTGTTAAAGCCAGAGCCCACCATGTTCCCTTTAAGCATATGCTGTTGTCCCACCCCCAAGTGGTCACCTTCCGTGAAGAATTAAAACAGCAACTAGGGTTGGTGGCATTTACAAAATGACACCAGTGTCGGTCGTCTGCCCCTGGGGATGTGCAACCGCCTTGCCCCCAGCCAGGTGCCACCTCACCTGCCCCATCGGAGGGACGGTGGGGAATGGGACGGGTGTCTACCTGCCTGTCCTGGCCAGAGGCACCCGGCTGCCAGGCTGCAAGTGCCCAGAGGACGCGTCCTTGCCCACACGCGTCGCGAGGTCCCCGAGGAGCCACGGCTGTCACGTGCACTCAAGTGTTCGCTAGAAATGCCACACAAACACTGCCCGCAGTCTGGGGAAATGGCGGGAGAGCCTGTTTCAAAGGAGGCTGTTGTGATGAGACCTGAAACAACATGCCTCCCGCTGACAGACAGGGGGCGCGCTGAGCCGAGGGTGAAATTTGTGAGTCCAGGTTCCCGCTGACAAACATAGCAGCCGTTGCAGCCGGGGCTGGTGATGGTCGGCCCTTCTCCAGAGGGACCAAAGTCAGCTCTTCGTGAGACAGGGCTGCAGTCCAAGTGGGCTGCTGGGAGGAGGCGAGAGCTGTGGCAGCGGAAGGGAGCCCCTCCCTGCACACACCCCTCTGCTCTCTGCCCGACCTTGCAGCCCCCCTGCCACGTTACCAGGGGCAAGGCAACTGCCACCGGCAATGACTGCTGGTCAAGGGCTACCCTCTCTGGCAGGTGGGAGCGGCGGGCCCAGGAGAGGAACTGGGCGGTGCAGGCGTGGGGTGTGGGTGGAAGGCTAAGCTGGCTCCACAGCAGATGGGTTGGGTGGGGCTCCTCTCACCTCCCCTGCCTTCTGGTCTGCAGGGGGTGGGAGAGCCCACCTACTTTAATCTTCTGCAAATGGGAAGACCCCAGGGGTCACTCAGGCTATTCCCCCTGGCCCACTTATGGGCAGCAAACCCCTGTACCCAGCCCCAGTGGTTGGAAGGTGAGCAGCGCCACCCCCAAAGCCAGGCTGCACCCCATTCCTGTGGGAAAGGCTTAGGTGTAGAATAGAGGCTCCACGCGGCAGCCACGGAGCCACAAGGTCACCCGGTGAGACCAGGAGCAGCCCTGGACCTCGGGACTCCTGTCCCCCAGCGAACACGCGCGTGGCAGCCGCAAGAGGCCGTGTGCTTCGGGCGGGCACCACACAAGGCAGTGCATCGTCCGGAACGCAGGCTGAGCGGCCTAAGGGGTCCCAGTGCCCCCAGGCCACCCAACATCCACTCTCAGCCACGCACGGCGTAATTCTTTGGACGGCCATTCATCACGGAAGGCCCCCGTCCACCGCAGGGCTGACATGGCAGCGAAGCAAAGTCCCAAACAGCAGGGCTCAGAGGGCCTCCTGCCCAGACCAAATGGCTGAATTCCGAGGGGCAGTGGCTGGGCCGGTGGGCATGGTGGGGCCGGAGATCAGAGCCTGGCAGAGCAGTTCCAGCGGAGGACCAGGGCCCTGCTGCTGGGGACACAGGGTCGGGCCGGGGATGCAGAAGATGGCCGGCAGCCCTGCGGTCGCTGGTCCCGAGTGGGGCTGACCCTGCACAGTTGGCGGGTGGGCCCCTTGGGCAGGGTGCAGCTGGTGGACAGGCAGGGCCCGTGCTGGTCTGACCTGGACTGGAGGCAGCAGCTCCAGGACTGGGGCCGGGGGTCCCACTGAGCACCTGTCCCCCGCCTGCAGGACTGCCTCCGGGCTTGCCAGGAGCAGATTGAAGCCCTGCTGGAGTCCAGCCTGCGCCAGGCCCAGCAGCAGAGCCTGGACCCCAAGGCTGCTGAGGAGGAGGAGGAGGAGGAGGAAGAGGTGGACCTGGCCTGCACGCCCACCGACGTGCGGGACGTGAACATTTGAGGGGGCTGCCAGCGGCTAGGGAGGGGTCGGCCCAGGCTCTGCCCTGACCACTCCTCCCTGGGACGGGATGGGGTCACGGCCGGAAGGGGGGGCATTTCCTTCTCCTTCTGTTGGTCTTTTCCTTTGCTCTTTCTCCCTTCCGTCTCTGACCTAAGTGAAAAGAAAATACCCCAAAACTGCCTTAAGAAAAAAAAAAAAAGACAAAAAAATAGGATCTGCATAACCCCGAGCAGGGTGGGGAGGACGGTTGTGCCCCCCAACTAGAGGATGTTGTACCCCGTAATCAACTAGCTTTGACGAGAGTGTCTCTGTGTCGTGAGGAAGGTAGGCGTTAACACGAGGAGGGGGTCCGCAGGAGAGGCGTAGATCTGATTCTCTGTGTTTGAAGCATAAAATCGCCCTTAAGGAAATAGAAGAATTCAGCGGAGCATTTTTAAAGTAGAGGAGTGTTTAGGTAGAGAAGCGTGTTCTTGTGCTTTTCCCACGCGGCACGGCTCTAAGGTGGTTGTAGGCATCCTGTATCTTGCTTGCTCATGCATGTAGTCACTTTATAAGTCATTGTGCGTGTTTATTTTATTCGTAGGCAGGCGTGTACTTTCCCCTCGCCCACGTGGACGGCGCCCGTCGGGGAGCGCAGGGGGGCGCCCACCCTCCTCCTTCCCAGGGCCGACCACCGGGCCGCCCTCCCCTCCCCCTACGCCCGCGAGTGCGCTTTTAGAGAGAAGCCGCGATGGTAGCGTCCTAGTCCGATTTGTATCATCCTCCTAGTTTTGTAGTTTCCCCCCGTCCAGGAGACGCTGGGCTTCCGGCCGCCCCCACTGCGGCCGGCTCACACCGGGTGGCATCCACAGCTTTCTCGTCCGTTTCCTTCTTCACGCCGTCCGTCCATTCCGTTTCAAAGCACTTTCAGTCCGGTAGTTCTAGGGAAGGTCTCTTGTTCACGTTGTGGGTGGAGGGGGGCGGTTTCTCCGTGGAATAGGTTTGGGGTGTCCTGAGCTCGCACGCCGGCGGGGGCGCGGGCCGGTGCCTGTCCCCTGCAGCGGGCGGAGCAGGTGCCCGAAGGCGAGGGTCCCGCTGAGAAGGAACATGTTCTCACCTGGCCAGGTAACGTTCTCACCTGGCCGGGCAACGGCCTTCTCCCCACAGAGAGGCCGAAGGCTCAGGATCCTTTGGTGCCAGCTGGTGTTTGGAAGTAGGGGCCCGAAAAGTTTGCCTAGAGGACGTGGAGCGAGCAGAAGGGTTGGGAAGGGTCTGAAACACTAAAACGTCTAATTTACCGTGGAGGCATGTTTATCGCAGAGGATGTCCGGAAGGCCGGCCTGATCTGTCAGGTGATGCGCTCGCCCCTGCTGCCTCGCGTGAGGCGGGTGTAATACCCTTTGGAAGGTTAAGCCCTTTCCTAGGGACGGGGGCAAACCCCCAGGAAAAAGCGCAGAAAGCTGTTTGGCGTTGCCCAAAGTGATCCAACCCCAGAGGCATCCGAGTTCCTGGAAAATCAGGCAAGCTCCGTTCCAGCACATTCTTATCCCGGGCTCCCGCCTTCAGGAAGAATGTGAGCGGCCGGTCCAGGGTGCGCGTCCTGGCTCCAGACCCCAGATCATGGCCGAGTAGGGAGCGATGGGAGGGGGCGGGAGGGGGCAGGGACACGGACCGGGGGACAGGCTGCCGCTCCGTTTCTTGTTTTTTCTCATTCATTCGCTGCTACCGATGACTGGGCCCGCACGGTTCGGAAACAGATTCACAGCGCTTGTCTCTCTCACGTTGTGTTGCTGCTATGGGAGGATCAGTTTCTTTGTTTCACAATGTCCGATACTGCCACGTGCTCGTTTTAATTTTCTCATAGAAAAAGTATGTATGACGGATGCCTTTTTTTGGTAGTTTTTTTTTTTTTTTTTTTTATGTGATCAATTTTGACTTAATGTGATGACTGCTCTATTCCAAAAAGGTTCTTGTTCCACAATACCTCATGCTTCACTCAGCCGTGGGCGGACCCGCGGTCGGGGTCCGCCTGGCCCACGGCCGGTGTTGGCCGACAGAGACCCCGCAACGGGCCTGGTGGAGACGGGCCCCGGCTGCGGGCGGGCAGGCGGCCACCCAGCGTCCCTGACCACCAGCCTGTATCCGCATCCTTTCCCTGTGCCTGTTATGCTGGACTCTGACCATCCTGGTAGTTTGTACGGCTGTATTGTTCTTTGCGTATAGCTATGAAAGTTGCATTATTATTATTATTTTATTATTATTGTAACACGTATGTCTTCACGTGCCACCGTGGTGCTGCGCCCTCGGACTTATGGTCGCGAGCTTCTGGAGTCTCCGGGTTTCCGGTGTGTTGAATCTGTGCCGCGCCCGTGTGCCATCTGTTCTGCCCATAGCCACGTGCTACTCACCGAAGGAGGCGGCACATCCCCCAGACACCAGCCCCCAGCGCCGGGCACCCGCACGCCCGGCACGCTGCCAAACCAAAATGCTTTGTGCCCGCGGGGTCCCCGCTTGCGCTTACCTCAACCATTCCAGCTGCAGCCTCTGCGTCTGAATCAAACGGGGCCCGGGGGCGGCGGGAGGCGAGGGCTGTGCCCGGGCGCCAGCGGCAGGTGGGAGCGCAGGGGCAGAGCCCGTCCTGTGGCCCTCGAATCTGTGAGGGTCTCTGGCAGGTGGGTCTGCGTGTGTTTGGGTTGCACACCGCGGAGTTTTTCAGCAGACTTGTAACTGGCACGTTTCCAGCAGAAAACAAGACAAACATGAAAAGTATAGAAATAAACTCGGTAAAACCCCAGTGTGGTGCCTGTTTCCTGGGGCACAGGGCCTGGGCCTGGCGGGGCGGGCAGGCAGGGTGTCCAGATCCTCTGTTGGGGGGCTGTCCTGTGCACTGTGGGGTGTCCAGCTGCATGCTCCCCCTGCCTCTGCCCACCAGGTGACAGGGCATCCCCAGGTGTGGTGCTGCCAAGTGTCCTAGGTGGTCCAGGAGTGCGATGCTCTCCGTGGAGGGGCCCGTGCACTGGGGCCCAAGAAGGCTGAGGACAGGAAGGCCTGTGGCTGCAGCCACCTAGGAATGGCTCTGGCCCCGGGGGCTGGGGGTCCGAACTCCTGGCCCATGCTTGGCCAGTTCACCCTCCCAGGCTACATGCAGACAAGAAATCAGCCAGCCCCCGGTAGTGTTGTGGCCCAGTTACGCTGTTGGCTTTTGGTGGATTGTGATCCTGAAGCCAGAGTGTGGGGAGAGCTCAGCATGTGTCCAGGCCGCACTCTGGTTGCCACCAACACGAGATCCGGGAAGCCTGGGGGACACCTGTGACATCTGTGCATGGCACTGGTGGCTGCCTGTTACCCACCAGGGGGGGAGTGCACCAGGCAGGCTCCCAGGCCTTGGCCTGCACCCTACAGCGAGGTGGCATCCTGGGACCTGACCCCAGGGCTGTTGGAGAACCAGTGAACGCTTGGGAGCCACGCAAGCCCTGGTCATCTGTCAAGTCATCTTGTCACGACTTGACAAGCCATGGCAGCCTTTGTGGAGAGCCTACTGTGGGCCTGCCATCCCCCAGGGCCTTCCTTCTCTGGAGGGAACCCACGAGGTTGGCAGGGGCACCAGGGCTTCTGGGAGGGGGGGCCAGACTGCTGCCCCACTCCTGCCAGGAGGGGGCCAGGGCGAGGTGGGGCTGCCCTGGGAGCCTGCAGGGTGCTGTGAAAGGGTCCCGCAGGGCAGGCAGTCACGGGGCGTGAGGTGCAGAGAGGGCACCATCGGGACTCACCCCGGGACACCCAGGTCTCTGTCTCCACAGACCAGGTGTGGTGAGTGGGCCCAGGGATGGCTGTGGCACCCCAGGGCCTCTGGTGAGCTGACCCGCCATCCTGGGGGAGGGGCCGCACCCTGGGCCCAGGCAGGAATCCGGGAGGAAGGGCTGCAAGCACTGGGTGGTGTGTAATGTTTTCCAGATGGGCAGGCTGCCGCCGCAGACAGCAGAGAGAGAGGCCTGGGGGCCTCCCTCGTGCTGGGAGGAGGGGAGGAGGGACAGCGCACACGGAGGTCCCAGTGAGGAGGGTCCCAAGTCCCCCGGCCTATCTTCTGAGCTTCCCCTCGGTGATGCCTTAGCCCTGCGCCCTGCAGCCCCCGGGCGCCAGAGCCAGGCCTCGTGCCAGCAGCCAAAGTAAAATCTGGTGCCTGAGACAAAGCAGCATTGCCCCCCTGCAGCCCTACCTACCGCCCCCCATCCCGCTCCATCTCAGGTGACCCTGGCACCCCCTCCTGGGGCTTCTGGATCCATCCGAGGTCCTGGGACCTGACCCGTCCTACCCCCTTACTGCCCACTTCACCCCCACCCCCGCCTCCATCTGCCCAGGCCTGACTGCCCCCAGCCGGGAGCTCCCGCCCCGGGACTGCAGGGCTCACCAGATGGCCTCCTGCCTCCACCTCTGAGCCTGCAGAGCCAGCCCGCCCCTCTGCTCTCCCCCCAGGCCTCCCACACACAGCCCCACCCCCCAGGCCTTCCCCACCCGCAAGCCCCCCCAGACCAGACCTTTTCCAGATACACACAGGCCCCGCCCCAAACCGCCCTTCCTCAGGGGGGGCGCTCAGGCCCCACCACCCAGGCTGCAGGCCCCTGACACAGGCTGACACGGTGCCCCCCACCCCCCAGCCTGGCAAGAACAGTGCGTGCTGCAAAGCGGGAGCTGCTCTGTGAGCCGCAGAGACAAGAATGGCCCCTGCCTGACCCAGCAGGCAGGGGACAGACGCCTCTTGAGAGGAGGGAGGGTCAGGGGGCTCCCGGAGGCCCAGGCAGACCCCAAAAGGCTCCAGGACCTGACAGCAGGCTAAGGACAGGCAGCTCCGTGCGGAGACCACAGTGGGGAGAGGCGGGCACCCCAGGGCAGGCAACTGCAGCTGTGACCGCAGAGGTGGGCCCCAGACCCCCGGGGCCCCAGCAGCAATGTCAGTCCCCCTCCCCGCGGAGCCCATCCCGCCTGCCTGGAGCCTCCTGAGCTCTGCACGTCTGGACTCTGGGGTGGGGGTGGGGGTCACACCGCAAGGCCAATCGCAGCAGTGGGCTGGGGGCTGGCTGCACTCGCTGGGCGGCCTGGAGCGCACAGGCCTCTGTCATCCCAGGAATGTCTTTGATCCGGAGTTTATGGAGGGAGGCAGGCAGGGGCCTCTAATCCTCTCCCGGCCTGCACAGCCCCCAGCCCTGAGCCACACCAGGGCCCTGCAGACAATAGCCAGCCACATGTGGGGTGCGGCCCCAGCACTGGCAAGGAGGACGGGGCAGGAACTCGGCTCTGGTCCGCCGGGGCCTTTCAGACAGCAGCCCCTAACACTAAGGGTCGCTCAGGCTCCCAAGAGCAGAAGGGTTGGCCCCCCACCCCACCCCAGGCTGGCCCCGCACCCCAGGGCGGCCCCTCCTCTGGCCCCATCGCTGCAGGCAGGGGAACAGCTCACGCTCAAGGAACCCGGACTGGGAACCTGCGTGTGTCACGTGTGGAACACACAGTTTCTCCCAAAAGCTTGAAGCAGCCCTCCTAGGTGGTGACAGGCGGCCGCACCCAGGCGAGGGGGCCCTCGGAGCTCCCAGGGCACAACTCTCCCCGCCCCCCAGGTCAGGGAGGGGCAGCAGCGCACTTTCCCACGAGGGCCAGGTAGTGGGGTCTCCATCCGACCTTCCCTGAGGAGCAGAAGCTGCAGCCGGCAAGCCTTTTCCTTCCGCCACGGGCAGTGGGCTGGGTGCGGCAGGATGGCGGACCTCCGCCACGCATCCCCATGCGGCCCTGGGCGAGCCCTGCTTACAGGGCCTGGGCGGCCCACGGCTGTGTGGCTGTCTCAGCCAGCACGGTCCTGCCCTGTAAAGCCACTGTCTCAGCCTCAGCTCACTCAGAGGCCATGCTGGTGGCAAGTCAGGCCACAGCCGGTCAAAGAGTGAGACTCTCTCCCTCCCAGCCAAGTGCTCAGCCCCGCTGGGGCGGGCGGAGAGCGTGCCACTCACTCAACCAGGAGGTGGGGGCACAGCCGCCTCGCGGGGGTGCCGGACAGCTCGGTGACATGGGGAAAGCGAGGGTGGCCGCCCTGGGAGACTGACCCCTCCCTCCATCTCTTCCTGGAGGAAAACAGGGGAGACCATGAAATGAAAAAGGAAGCCACGGCCTCTGTGGGGACCTGATGCAGCCGGCAGGCAGGCCCTTCCCTTCACTCCCTGGTGCCCCAGTGGCATCCCAAAGGGCTGGTTCATCTGCTGACCCCCAACAACTGACATTCTAGAAAAACAGTGAAGTAAACAGCTTTAAAGAGAAATGGCTTTTCTCTTCTCCCAAGTCTCAAGCTAACAGGATGGCTGAGGTGGGTCCCCCAAATTCCTGACCTCCAGCCCATCAGAATGGAGCTGCCTGTGGAGGCGGGGTCTTGAGATAATCAAGGTGAAAGAGGGCAATGGGTGGGCTCTAGGCCCACAGGACCCGTGTCCCTACACGGAGGTCAGACACCCACCCACAGGTGACCGCGTGGGGCGAGGACTGCCGTCCGCATGCCCGGGGCAGAGGCCTCGGGAGACCAGCCCTAGGACACCTGGCTCCTGGCCTCCAGCCTCCAGGGTGAGACCCTGAGCCTCTGTGGCTGTGACGGCTGGGAGTCTCCACCAGGAAGACGCGGCGGGAGCCTTGGGAGCGAGGGGAACCCACGGGAAAGAGATGAACCCGACCCGAAGAGCTCCTGGACTCCAGGCAGCTCTGGACAAAGGAAGTGGGGACGGATGGGGGTGGAGGGAGCAAACAGGACCTGTGCCTGCAAACAATGGAACCCGCCCAGTGGCCTTGGAGGACCAGCCATTTCGCTCATCACGGGGGACCCAGGGCCAGGTCCTCGCTCATCCTCTGCTCTGCTGCACCCAGGGGTGGCTACATCCTGAGCTGGGTTGCAAGTTGCCTCAGTAACTCCAGGTGTCACGGCCCCAAGGGGCAGCTTCCGAAAGAGGTGCCGTGTCTGGGAGGAGGAGGGCTCCTCTCTCCATCTGGTTCCCCGGCAGGAGGCACATGAGCTCCTGGACAGAGCACGGGGAAGTGGCAGGTAAGACGGGCTCTGCCTGTGCGAGAATCAAGGTGTGTCTGGGGCCGCCAGGGCTCCTGGAAGCTGGTGAGATTCTCCAAGAGGGGTGGAGGCAGGAGACCCCGGAAATCCCGGCAGCCCCGCGGGGCAAGGGGAACAGCCAGGCAACCGCTGCTCTGGGTAAGGCTGCAGAGGGGCAGGTGGACAGGAGCCGTTAGGGTCGCTGGCTGACTGGCGGCTGCGCCGGGGTCAGCAGAACCGACCCTGGCCTGAGCGTCATGGCCCGGTCCTTCCCGGCACCGGCTCTGCGCGGGCTGACGCGGCTGGCAGGCGGGACGGGCGTCCTCTGTACCTGCGGAGCCCGGGTACTCCCAGGAAGGCAGGCGGCGGCTGCATGTCCCGGTATGAACGAACGGTCCCAGACTGACTTTTACTTTAAAATACGCTGTTTATTGCTTCTCCAATTACAAAAATAATACGGTATAAAAGCAAGTAACAGAAGACACGAGTCCACCAGGAAAGCGCTCAACCACAACTCTGCCGCCTGGCAAGCCCTGAGGGCATCTGCGCCCAGGACAGCGGGGTGGGGGGCAGGCGCCCACACCTTGGGGCCACGGGTGCACCCGGCCCAGCACACAGGGCGGGGAGGGGCCTCACGCTTGGCAACCGCGGGCTCTGTTTCGGCACCTGGCCCAGGTCCGCGACTGTGGAGCCCGTGTGGCCTGAGCCCAGGAGCCCAGTTTGCCAACACAGTCTGAGTGACAAAACTGAGGCCACCACTTCATCCACCTCAGTCCCTGCGTTCCAAGACACTCCCCCCAGCACACGCGCGTGCACACGCGCACACACACACACACACTCGGGCGGAGGGGCAGCCTGGGCCCGGGGCGGGGGAGGGGGAAAGGCGCCCATGGAGTAAGAAACGCTGAGCAGCCCCAGCTCAGGCGGGACCGCCGCTGCCCCCGAGCAGGGCAGGTGCCAGACCCCCGTGATGGTGACAGGGGTGGCTGGGCTCTTCGTCCTGGGCTGCTCTCACGCTGCGCAGCCCCCGCCCTGGGCTGCTGGCCTCTTCTCTCAGCCAGGGGCCCACAGTCAGCTCCCCCCACCGTGGCATGGGGGTAACCCCGCCTGGCGCCACCATGGGAGGAAATGGAACACACGAGACGGGCGCACAGCGCGGGTGCCTCGGAAGGTTCGGGAAATGCCCCGCACTCGCCACCGTTCCCACGCCCCTGCCTCCCGTCCACTTAGGACACGGCAATACCGTCACTCTGAATCCCTGTAAAACTTCCTCCAGACGCTGGTCCAGGCTCGGGATCCCACCCAGGGCCACCCCCAGCCTAGGAGCAGCCCGGGCTGCAAAGCGGATGGCGCAGCAAAGCGCAGGCAGGAGGGCTGAGGGGCGGGGGTGACCCCACCAGGCCCCCCCAGCCACACCGGACCCTCCCCCGAAAACGACGCGCGCCCCACATTTTCTCCTTTGACCAGTTTCACACACGGCACAGGTGGACACCTGCTCGCCTGTGTCTCGCCTCGTTCGTCTGTCCTCAGAAGGAGAGTCCAGAACGTTCCGCACTAACTTTAAAGTCCGGCTGAACGTTTAGTAACGAACACAGCTGAAAACACAAAAGAAAAAGGTGGGTTTTACACTCTCGTGCATTCCGACTCCCAAGCGAGAGCATCAGAACGCTCACTGCGGCTTTCGCCCATGTCCCCGACCCTCTCGGAATCCTGACACCCTCCCCACACGGGCCCTGTGGACCAGCCACTCCCCAGGCCCACGGCAGCCAGGCCACGAGCCCCCGGATCCCGCACCACTCGCCCCAGAGGCAACACTCAGTGGGCAAACCTGTTTAAATTTTCCTCTAATTCTGTCTAAGTCTTCGTGCAGTTTGGCGTACGTCGGGTCATCGTAAGGGAACTTGTGAATCATTCCGATCAGCGACTCCAGGACCTTCATCTTTTTGCTGTAAAGCACAGAAACGACAGGCCTTCAGTCCTCGGACGGCCGACCGAAAGGCGGAGGGCGTGCCAACGGGCGTGTTCAGACGCCGCGTGATTCACCTGCTCATTACTCTGAACCTGATTTTCCTAGCGACCTGCTCCCACCCGCAGCCGCGCCTCCACGTCACACGTGAGCCCAAGGGACAGAGGCCTTTGCCCTGGCCTGGGAGCCAGGCGGCTGGGCCCCCCAAGCATGTGGACGCTGCTTCCCCAGGTCACAGACTCGGGCGGACAAAACTAGACAGGACAGACAGGACAGAGCGCCAGGATGGGGCCTGCTCTGCACCTGGGGGCCTTCCGGGACCCGCACGCGTGGCTCACGGTGTCCAGTGGCAGGTGCACTTGCGAGCCCCTCCCTGCACAGGCACGGGGGGCACCTGGCGCTCTGCCCAGCTGGCGGGTCTGCAGGGGAGCAGCTCTAGGCACGGCTGCTCCCCTGCGTTTGGTCCGTCTCTTCTCTGAGCGCCACTGTCCTCTGTAAACAGGGGCTGACAGTGACCTCCCCAGCTTTCAGGACCACAGGCATCTACGGAAAGTGCGGAACCTGGCACGTGGTAAGTGCCAACACCGCACCCTGGGGGCCAAGCCTCTCTCCTGGGGTCACGTCTGTGCCTGACTGGGAAATGCGCCCCACAGGGTCCTGGCAGGTGCCCGCCCTGGGCCACCCTGCGTCATCTGGGGACCGGGGGAAACTGGCGTTTGATTAACGGGAATTTCAAAGAACCAGGACTCTGCCCCCGTGCGGCTCCCTGGCCATTCCAAGCAGCCGAGCCTTCCAGCGAGCCGGTCCCGGTGCCGCCCTCTGCACAGGGGTGAGTGAGCTTGCCCGGCAAACACCTGTGCCGGACGACACGGCTGCCCCTGGGAACGCGCAGGCCGCTGCAAGGTCAGGGCTGCAAGGTCAGGGCCACAACGCCCCAGGGAGATGGTGGGCAGGGGCCACCCGTGGGAAGTGGCTGTCCCCAGCCTGACACGAGAACACCACCCATCTCCAACCGAGCAAGCAGCAACCTAGTCTCCCCTGGGCGACGCAGCTCCTCCGAACACACCAGCAGAGTCGGTGCTGTTGGGAGCCGCTCCCAGCTGCTGGTGGAAGGAAAGGAGTGCCAGGAGCCCAGGCACTCGGCCCGGCCCAGCGTCAGCCCACCTGAGCTTCCCCGGCTGCTCACAGGGCCCAGAAGGCCCTCTGAGCCCACCGCAGGGCCGCGGCCCCGGGCACCCACCCTTAGGCTGAGCTGCTGTTCCCCGGTGCCGCCGGCAGGAAAGACCGGTGTACTGAGGGCAACGCCATGGTGGCAGGTGATTCTTTACACCCTGACGTGGACATGAAGCTGGAGACCTCCTCCTCTCAGTGTCCCCCGTTTTTCGAAAGTCGCACTGGCCTATCAACGCCACGGCCCGCAGCTCGAGCTCTGACCTAAGGCTGCCAGGCTGTGCCCCACAGAGATCCTCAGCCGTGCGGGCCGGCAGGGGCGGTGCTGCGGGGGCTGCGGGCGTCCATGTGCCCGCGCCAAGGCCATGCTGCCCACTCCCTGACACACAGGCCAGGCGCAGGGAGCCCCCCAGGGCAGCAGGCCTGGCACTGGGGTGACACATGAGAACCCCGAGAACATGCCTGCCCTCGCAGGAGTGGAGAGCCAATCTCAGTGTTGACTGCCACCCAGTGGTGCCACAGGCTGCCAGCCACCATTCCAGCCAGATGGCCGGCCACCCTGCATCCCGCTGAGTCCGCAGAGGACCAGCGCGGCAAGGACGGAAGAACTGGGTCATCTCCAGCTGCCTGTGCAAACAGTGACGCAGTGCCGGGGACAGACCAGAGAGCAGGCAACCTCAGGGCCACCCCACTCGGCGGCATGCACCCTCCTTCCCCACCCCAGCAGGGGGGCGGCCCCAGCCCTAGGAACTCGAACTATTTCCACCCAAACAACAGGTCCCACAGACTCGTTCCTGTGGCACCCACTCCCCTTGTGTCCCTCCTGCTCAGCAGGGACACCAGGCCTCAGGAGGGCACGGAGCTTCTGGAGTTTCCAGGCAGGACTGCAAACCACAGGAGGCTTTTACTTTAACGGTGTGTTTTCAGCTTCGGAACAAAGACGGGCGCACAGGGTCGGGGCTCCAGTAGGTACGCACAGTAAAGGGTTTTAAAAGCCTGGAACAGCCGACAAGTACTCAGATGCTCCCAGGTTCCAGACATGTGTTAAACACAGCAAGTGTGTTTTCTCACTAACAGACCTAGTCAGCTACATTCAATGACCAGTGGAAGAAAAACCACCTTTTTCCAGCCCTACTCACACCGAGACTATCGTGCCTGTTTAATAGACATTCAAGGTGCAGATGAAGGCACAGGTATAATCGGTTTCAACGTGACCTACTGACAGGGCATCCAGAGGCCGCCTGCGGCTCAAGCGCTGCCAGGCCACAGGGGACCTTGAGAGTCACACCAGTTCGTCAAACCCCGGAAATGCGCCTGGGACTTTGCACTTACGCAGCACCCCTGACCCACAGGGGTACATCCACAGACCCCCAGCGGGTGCTGGGCACCGCAGCCAGTATGGCTCCCTGCACGTTCTGTTCCTACTTGCGCATAACACCTTCCCACCCGCCAGAAGCCCTGCATGGCTTCTCTTGGGCAAACATGAACGCCAGCACCACTACTCCTGCACATCAGGGCCAAGATTCAGCAAAATCGGCGATGTGAACACAAGCCCTGCGGTGCCAGGACAGCCACTCGGGTCGCTGAGGCGACTGCTAGTGCCGGAGGGCAGGGCGCGTGCCACGTGGGCCTGCAGGACACAGGCACCAGACCTCATCACGCTGCTCTCCTCACCCCGTGCAACTTAAAATGCATGAACTGTTTATCTCTGGAACTTTCCATTTCCTGTTTCAGACTCCAGGCGACTGGAGCTGTGGTAAGGGGGAACTGCGTGCTATCTCTTGCTAATCACGTCAAACATTAGAGTCTGGCCTGTTTTCTCCACTTGACAGACAGACTCCCCCAGGTCGCAGCAGGCCCTGGCGCCAGGACTCCTGGGCCCCACCCTGAAGGAACAAGAAGGCTCTGGCCTTACCTGTCTTTCTCAGTCCCGCAGCCGTGCAGGAGACATCGCCAAGCCAACGCAAAGCCCTGGTAGCTCCCAATCTGTGAATTTGCAGAACATGGACAAGGGAAATGAATAAGCCACCAGCCAACTGGATCCGCTCACCCGACGCTCCGCACAGGTGGCGGCACAGGGCAGCGGGGCTCTCCTGCCTGCCCTGCGCATGTGTGCTGGGCACCGGGCAACAGAACAGGGGGCCCAGTCACTGGCGGGGCCACCAGCCTCCAGGCTCGTACTCCAACGGCACCAGGGGACCCTGGTGACCCGCAGGACACAGAGGAAGGGGAAGTACATCGTTTCTGAGGCCATACACAACGAACAACATCAGCCCTGCCATGCTATTTTGGACCCCTCACTCAAGGGTTGTGGGGACCCTGAGCAGCCCCACTGGTGGGTCCACAGGTGAGAACGAGAGGTGGGCAAGCGACCTCACAGGTGGCTCCTCCCGCCCCAATGGGGCCCCAGCTGACCCGATGCCTCCGGGCCAACACCCTCCCCCAGTTCAACTGCTCTGGACCCTGCTGCCTGACCCGCAGCATCGGGGACGGTCAGTGTCTGCTGAGGACGGAGCACACGCCGGGTGGTGATTTGTTTGCAGCAACAGATACGAAACAGCCTCGGCCACCCCGCCGGCTCCAGCAACAAGGGCTGTCGGCTCTGTGCTGAGAACAAGTCTCCATCCACGCCCCGCCTAGTCTAGGCCACTGTAAGAGGCCCCAGGTTCTGGCTCCATCATACTGGCCATCAGTTATAACTCACCTGGAAAGGATGCCCTGCCGAACGGGGTCCCACTCACCTCTGATCCAATTTTAGCTCCATACAACGTGCCGTGCTGTCTTCCCTCGGTTATCCCCAGACTGCTACCTTCTTCGTAGCCTTCCCGGTACCCTTCCCCGTGAAACCTGCAGCACAGAGTGTGCTGGGTCAAACAAACAGAACAAACAAGTTCTCCCCGGAAAATCTTTTTTGGCCCGTGTTACCCAGATCCAGCCAAACAAGGCACAGGATAGTAGGAAAAGTATACAATTTTTGTTTTTATCATTTTAGTTACTGATTTTAGAAAGTGGAGAGGCACCAACTTGTTGTCCCATCATCCACGCATTCACTGGGTGGTTCCTCTATGTGCCCTGACATATCGGGATGACCCTCTACCCAAATGAGCTCCCTGGTCAAGGTGAAAAGGACAAAATTTAAGTCAATCCCAGCTGTATCCCAAAGTCTGTCCTCTAGCAGGTCTCTCCACCTCCTGAAGTCCAACATGTCTCCTGTGCAATGAGGAACATGGGCTTGGGAGCGATTCCCAAACCTTGTGCAGGAAAACTTCAAAGGCACAAATTCAAAGCCTCGCCCCGATAGTCCGTGAGTGGGTCTGGAGTACGACCTAGAGACCTAGTTTTTGAAACCACCTCTGAGACTCTAGTGCGTCTAGAGAGGCGCTACTCGGTCAACTACTTCAAAACACTGTGATATACGCAGGGCTTGCCATCACATCCGCGTAGACTAGCCAAGAAAAATGCCATTAGCCCTGGCTGGTGGCACAGGGGATAAAGTGCCAGCCTGCAAACCCAAAGGTCACAGGTTCGATTCCCAGCCAGGGCACATAACCAGGTTGCAAGCCAGGTCTCCAGCCAGGTCTGTAGCTGGAGGCAGGTGAAAGGCAACCATGCATGGATGTTTCTCTGTTTCTCTCCCTCTCTGCCCTCCTCTCTTTCTGGAAATAATAAACTCTTTAAAAGAAAAAAAAAAAAAAAGGAAAATGCCATTAGGTCACAAAACGCACAGTGACCATCGTGCGGGGAGTATTAGGGGGGCTGCGACTTCAAGGGCTCAACAGCTGAAGCAACACCATCTTAAGCGGCAGTGGCCCAAAAAGAGGGGCGTTGGCTGGAGGCCCCAGTTCAGCAGAAGCCACAGGTCCTGCCTGTTGGTGGGTGACCCTGCACTGTGACCCTGCCTCATCTGTAAGGCAGGGTCAGGAGCGGCAGCTACTAAAACAGATAACGGGGGTGGGACACTCAAGTCGGCGTGTGATGCACAACAAGCTCTAAATAAACGTCAGCGGCAGGCTGACATCTCTTGTGCGTCTCAGACGGGCACAAGGCAACCCGCCCCCCGCGCGCCTGTCACCGCCCCGGGAGCTGCGGGGGAAAGCGGGGACGTGTGACACATTTATCAGCACGCCCGTGAATGCTGCCGTATGTGCCACCGCGGAGGAACAAGCAAAAGGGGCGGCGCCCAGATGGCAAAGGTCTGTCGCGGGCGAGGACCGGGCGTCTCTGGAGTCGCCAGGCCGAGCAGATGCTGGGGCGGGGAGGCGGGTCTGCAGGAGCAGCCGGGCGCGCGGCGCCCGCCCCAGCGGCCGGGGTGAAAAAAGGACCCTTAGTCACCGCCCCACACGTGCCCGCCGCCCCCAGGGCCACGGAGCGCTGGTCCACGCCCACGGCCGCCGGACTCCAGGCCCGGGGGCCACGGCAGCCCAGCGGCGGACAGCGGATCGGGGCGGGCCCCACCTGTCATCGGCCATCACGATGGCGTCAAACAGGTCCTCCTCCCCGGCCATGGCGGCAGCTCGGCCGACCCTGCCCGCGGATGCGCCAGCTGGGGACGCGGCAACCAGCGCACAGATTCCAGGCACCAACTCGCCGCTTCCGAGGAAGCGAAACCCACTTCCGGGAACGGCTGCGCGGGGCAGTCTGGGCGAGGACGGCAAGCGGGAAGGTCCGACCGGAGCCGGCGCGGGGCCGGGACGCGTGCGCGGGGAAAGCTCTGGGCGGAGCTGGGCGCGCGCGAGGCCCCGCCCCCGCCCCGCAGCCCCGCCCCCGCCCCAGCGGAGCGCGTCCACGTGGCTGCAAAGCGGGGCGTGCGGCCCACGCTTTCCGTTTACACAGCCGAGTGGGTGGGACCCAATCGCCTCCAGCGCTCGGAAAGAACCAGGGAAGGAGCAGGGAGAGCGGGGGTCCAGACCGCGGGGCTCCGCCCGAGAAGTTGGCGTGGGAAAGTTCCAGCAAGAACAGCTCCCCGGTGGCGGCGGGACCCTGCGCCACGTGCCTGCTGACCGCGCCCCGCACGGAGGACGCCCCGGGCACGACGTTGGAGTGCAGACCCCAGCCCAAACGGCCACCAAGCCCGCGTTAGCGTGTCCCGGGGTCTGCGGGCCTCCGTCCAGGCGACGCCAGGCCGGCGAGGGGTCGGTGAAGCCGCCGGGCCGCGTACCGCGCGCTGGGAGATGCTGGAATAAATGTTGGCGTAGCTTTCGAGATGTTATTTGAAACCTGGAAATAGGAGTTTTGTGTATTCCCCATCCCTCTGCTGTTGTTTTTAAAGCAAAAGCACAGTGATTCGTGATGTCCGCAATGTCCAGAATCCCGCCCTAATGCAGGGTTTGTAAGAGCAGCGGGCGCCCCGACTCCTCCCGGGGCCATCATCCCCTCTTTAAAAAAAATAGTATCCAGTTCCATTTACACCATTCGTCATTTCTGCGAGAGGGACTGTCTGAACACGCTTTTTATAAAGATGCTCAAACTGTCAGCGGCAGGGGAGCTAGGGGTGAATACTAGAATCATTTTCCACAAAGTAAGACAAAAACTGGTATGCCTTTACCACCTGCCTAGCGAACCTTCTGTACGTGGCCTAACCGATGCAATAAAAGAGGAAACAGAAGCAAGAAGTCTAAGAACCAGAAAGAAGACTCCGAAGAATCATTTGTAGGTGCGCTGGCCCCTCTAGAAATCCTAAAATAACCATTTAAGACATTCTCAGAATTAATAGACTTCAGGGGGGAAGAAAAACAACCCACTTCGTTTCTGTCATGATAACAATAATTAGTTGTAGCCTGAGCAGGCTGGGTGGGGAAATCTGCCTTATGATCGTCACGATATCTTGATAGGGGAAAAAATGTGAGCAGGATCTGTATGAGGAAGGCTACAGGCCCCCCAAGACACTGGGCAGGAACAAATGCAACCACAATTCCAGGGGATGTGGGGAAACGCGTCCAACTTCTAAGTTTTGTTTAGGTGAATAAGTTGGTAAGAATAACTAGGATGTTTCTGAAATAGAACGATTTGGAGAACTTCTCATACCAAATACGAAAATAGAAACTTTTGATTAAAATATTGTAATATGTTGATTCAAGAAGAGACAGGTACTGTAGCTGGAGGCAGGTGAAAGGCAACCATACATTGATGTCTCTCTCTCTCTCTCTCTCTCTCTCTCTCTGCCTCTCTCCCTTTCCCTTCTCTCTGAAAAATAATAAATAAAGCCTTTTTTTTAAAAAAGAGACAGGTAAATGAAATACAATAGAATGGCCCGGAAGGAGATTTAGTCAATGTAAAACCTTCTCCCATGATATTGAAGAAGCGCAAATTAGTAGAGAAAAACAACAGTCATCAGTCTCTCTAAATGGGAAACGCCAAGTCCCATTTATATTAAAATAGTTCCAGACCAATTAAAAGATAACTTTTTTTAACGGGCATTTAATAATCCAGGTGGAACATTCCGGTGAGCATGGAGATGCATATCTTCATAAAGATTTTATTTGTTTAGAGGGAGAAGAAGGGAGGAAGGAAGATGGAGAGAACAGTTGTGAGGGAACCTGGGATCCAGTGGTCCTCGCGCTCCCCCAGCTGGGACCTGGACTGCAACCCAGGCAAGTGTGGTGACCGGCGTATCCAACCACGGACATTTTGGTTAAGTTGAACCAAAGGTGTTTTGGTTCACAGGCTGGAGCTCAACACACGGAACCACACCAGCCAGGGCTGCAGTTGTATTTTCATTTTTATTTTTATTTATTGTTTTAAATATTTTATTTCATTATTTTTAGAAAGAGGGGAAGGGAGAAAGGCAGAGAGGGAGAGAGACATCAATGTATGGTTGCGTTTCACCTGCCTCCAGCCACAGACCTGACTGGAGACTTGGTTTGCAACCTGATTATGTGCCCTGGCTGGGGAATCGAACCTGCGACCTTTGGGTTCGCAGGCCAGCGCCTTATCCACTGTGCTACCAGCCAGGGCTGCAGTTGTATTTTTAATACATGAAATGTCATGGGGAAGTCCTGCATTTTTCTTACATGATGATGCGAACTTCTGTGCTCCAAACGTGTTACTAAAACTAGAAACCAAAGAACAATCTGGGGATATATTTTAATATACGTCATCAATATTATAACTAAAGGAATAATATTTCTGGTTTATAAAGAACTTGTTCAAATGGATAAGAAATAGGTGCTTCCTAACAGGAAACACGGGCAATCCACAGTAAAGCAAAGACCACCTAACGAATAACTGAAGAAGTGCTAATTGAAAGAAAAATGTGATGCAATTTTTCCCTTTTAGTATGGTTTAAAAGAAATTGTTCTTTTTATTTATTTTTTTTTTTAGAATGGAAAGATACTATTATTGCCCACGGATGCATAAGTTACAATCGCCTTTCCGTTGGGCAGTGTAGAAAGATGGGAAGGGCGTTCTAAATGTTTTCAACTTTCAACTGACTAGCTTCACTCCTAGGACTTCATCTCTAGGATATAACCAGAAAAAAGTGACTTTTTTTTTTTTTGGTACAGCAATGTTCATACAGTGCAGCGTGATCAATAAGGGTCAGGAGGAAAAGCGGCGTACGGTGAAATGAGGACGCCTTCATCAGGAGATATACACATGAGAGACACAGGGAACAGCCAAAACAAGATTTGAAACAGAAGTAATGTCATGGAAAATAAAAATGCTTCTAAGGTTTAAGGGGGAAAAAATAACACCACTTACACTCCAGTTCCAATTACTTCGAACAATCTTGTTTTGACACCAATGTGTTGACACTGACTTTATCTAGATTTTAGAATTACAATATTAAACTTTCATCTCTGAGTAGGATTTTTTTCTGAGTATTCAATATACAGCAAACATGAGTTTGTCTTAGCACCATTAAAAAGCCCAGTAAAATATATTTCGGGGTGAGATGAGACTGAGTAGACTGTATTATTTTGTTCTTACCGTCTCTTTTCATTTTTAGTTGATATGTTTCATAATCTAACAAAGTCACCAAACAGTTGGAATGTAGAAGACAGGACAAACCAATTAAGCAGACAAATCTGCTCTCCCAACACTCTGGTTGCCCATTAATTTTCGCTAACTTTTTACTCTTCAGGATATGCTTTTTATCAAGGTTAGACAGAGGAAGGGAGAGCGAGAGAGAAACATGGGTCAGTTGCCCGCAGTGTGTGCCCCTGCTGGGGTGGTCTCCCAGCCCGGGCACGCTCCCAGACCAGGGTATGCGCACCACCGGGTACGCTTCCTGACTGCCCAGGGTATGCTCCCTGGCTGGGGTCCACTCCCCAACTGGGGTATGCCCCCGATCTGGGTACGAATCTAGACCAGGTGCACTCCTGACCCAGCCTGAACCGGTACACATGTCGAGCCGGGGTTGCTGTGCCTGGCCCGCACCCTGACCAGGGATCCTAGACCAGGGGATGCTCCCAGGTTGGGATGCGCTTCCAGGCCGTGGTACCAATCCTGACTGGGTACACACCTGGTCGGCATACCATCCCGGATGGTACAAGCCTGTCATGGGGTACATCCTGTGACATGCGTACCGTGACACGGTACACCCCGGGCAGGCATGTGTGCCGAAGCTGGGGTGTGCCCCGACCGGATACACATTGAACAGGTATGATACCAGACTGGGGTGTGCCCCGACCGGATACACATTGAACAGGTACAATACCAGACTGGGGTATGCTCCCCGACCGGATACACATAGAACAGGTATGATACCAGACTGGGGTGTGCTCCCGGGCCAGATACATCCTGGCCAAGATACACTCCCAGACCAGTTTATGCACCCTGCCCAGGATACCTACCCAGTCTGGGTACGATCCCACGATCCTGGACCAGTTACATACCCAACCCAGGGTACAATCCCAGACCAGCACACATGCCTAAGCCAGGCCACACGCACTGATCAGGTTAATGCCGAGAACAAGGTACGCTCCCCAGCCTGGATACGCTCTTGCCTGATTCACCCCCAGACCAGGGTTCGCCCCACCCCAGCCCGGATACGCTCCCGCCCAATAGAGCCCGGGACCAGGGTTCGCTCCTCAGCTCGGATACGCTCCCGCCCGATACAGCCCGGGACCAGGGCTCGCTCCCCAGCCCGGATACGCTCCCGCCCAATAGAGCCCGGGACCAGGGCTCGCTCCCCAGCTTGGATACGCTCCCGCCCTATAGAGCCCCGGACCAGGGTTCGCTCCCCAGCTCGGATACGCTCCTGCCCGATACAGCCCCGGACCAGGGTTCGCTCCCCAGCTCGGATACGCTCC
>PVIW01004963.1:90803-117985 GCA_004026585.1 Noctilio leporinus | reverse complement strand
GAAAGAAAGAAGGAACTTGTACCCTTTGCAACAACATGGATGGAACTGGAGAGTATTATGCTTAGTAAAATAAGCCAGTCAGTGAAGGACAAATATCATATGATCTCACCCATTACGGGACAATAATGAGCAAAACTAACAACAAGCAAAACAGAACCAAGTATATGAATACAAGGAATAGGCCTTCAGTGGTCAGGGGAACGGGGTAGGGGGGAGGGGGAGGTAGAGGCAAAGAAGGGTAGCAGCTTAGACAAGAACCTAGTATAAAGGAACCATGGACATGGACAACAGGTGGGATTGACTTTGGGGGGAATGGGTGGGTGGGGAGGGGGACAGAGGGGAGCAAAAAGGGGATGGATGTAATACAACAACAATAAAATTTAAAAAAAAACAAAAAACAAAAAGTCTGGATGATATAAATTATGAAAGAGTATTTGTCACATATGAGTTTACAGTATTAAAATGCTAAAACTATTTTGAGCCCTTCATTAAAATAAAGAATCACAAATGGCTGGTAGCTCAGAGAATAGGCACTGGCCTGCGATCCCAAAGGTCTCTGGTTCAATCCCCAGCCAGGGCACATAACCAGGTTGCAAACCAGGTCTCCAGCCAGGTCTGTGGCTGGAGACAGGTGAAAGGCAACCATACGTTGATATCTCTCTCCCTTCCTGTTTCTCTGGAAATAATAAATAGAATCTTTAAAAAGAAAGAAAGAAAGAAAGAAAGAAAGGCTTAAGGGAGCCCCGTCAATTGGGAGTTGGGGAGCCCCATCAATTGGGAGTCTCTGGAAGTTGCTGGGGAGTTGGAGCTGTCAGCACAGGATCCACCGTGCAGGCTCTACCTGTGCTGGGTCTTGGCAAATGAACTAAAGTTTGCCAGGCTAAGGGGCTGGGAAAGGATAGTCCAGGTAGAGGGAATCACATGTGCAAAAGCACAGCCACATGAGGAAATACAGAATGTGGTCCAAGAGCTACAGATGGTCTTGCTGAAGATGAGGGTGTGGGTTAAGGAAGAGAAAAACATAACAGTTCTCAGTCTTGTAAATGAAGAGAATAAGCTTAGAGTTTACCTCATAAAGAACAGAACAATGCCCAACCCACTGAGCCACACCAGTTAGGGCAGTTAGGGCAGTGCCCTAACTGGTGTGGTTTAGTGGGTTGGGCATTGTTCTGCAAACCAAAAGTTTGCCAGTTCGATTCCCAGTAGGGCACCTGCCTGGCCTGTGGGCACGTGAGAGGCATCTCTATTTCTCTTGCGCATCTTGCCCTTCGATGTTTCTCTCCCTCCCCTCCCTTCCTTCTAAAAATAAATCAATTAAATCTTAAAAAAAAAAAAAGAAAGAAAGAAAGAAATGAACAGATTATCTTAAATAGATTTTTAAGGAAGAAATACTTAGAAACACAATTTAGATTGCTACCTGAATATCTGATCCCTGACTGCAGCAAGTTTTGCTCAAATAAATGCTTTTTAGAAGAAAAAAGAAAAGAAAAGAAAAAGCACTAATACTGAGCAAGGTGCAAACATTACAAATCTTTTTTTTTTGAAGAGAAAAAATACATTCATACCCACAGAGTTTTGCATCGCTGTTGGTTCTTTCCAGTTGGGACTAGTGTAATAAGCCACTAAAAGGTACCTGAGACCCTGACAACAGTGGTTCCCTCCCGGGAGGGGAATAACTACCTGATTTTCAAGGAAAGGAGAACTTCTTCTGTATATCCTTTTGTACACTTTCAATTTTGTACTTTAGATATGTATTACCTGATTTTTTTAAATGTTAGGGAAAATTTGCCTGCTCCCTGTTTTGCCTCTCCTCCCCAGGAAGAACCCAAACCTCCTCAATCTGAAAGGATTACAAAATAAGAAAGTCTAAGGACTTGGGCCCAAGACAGTGTTATTTTTGGCTACTACCCCAGTGCTCCCTGAGTTTCTGGATGTCTACGTTCCTAGTGGCTTCCTGCCACCCTCAGAAAGCTTTGGTTGAGATGACTCCATTGGTCTAACTGGAACTCAGAGCTAAGAGAAAAAGAAGGGTATCTTACATCCCCTTGCTGGTTGTATTTTGGGCTGATCCCATTATCAGAATCCTAATCCTGATGGTGTCAGGTGGTTCCCCTGCTATGGTCAGCAAAAGCATGCTGCATCATTGCTCAACAAGCAGTTAGGTGCTAAGGGAAAGAGGATGGCCAAGGAAATGCCAGGGGAATGGAGAAGCAGGGCCACCACAGAAGGTGGAACATACTTCCTTACCTTGCAGTAGATTTGTGAGCAAAAAGGGTCCAACATAATTGGTGGCAAAGGTGAGATCAAGGCCCTCTGGGGTTAGTGTCTTGGGGAGTCCTAGGAGGAGATGAAAACACAAGAGGTGGATGATGGAAGAACTACCCTGAGGGAGGAAAAAGTCTCGGGGGGGGGGGATATTCTGGGGTTCAGCAGAAATGCCATAGGAGCACATACGTGCAAAGATGGGGCAATGAAATTTGAGACTGTCATTTGAGGCAGGCCCTTTAGGGTTGTGTATGAATTAAGGTGTTTCAGCAGGATGCACAGGTTAGGCCTTGGGGATGCCAATTTTGGGGTCCCTGATCTAGAAAGCAATCTCCTGAAATGTGTGTGGGGGAAGCAAATCAAGACACGTACCACAGACTGCAGCATTGTTAACCAGTAGATGTATTTCAGGACATTCCTGCAGAAGCCACTGGGCAAAGCTCCGAACGGAGGCCATAGAGCTCAGGTCTAACTCCCCAAGCAGAAGGCAGGTGTTCTTTGAAGCTTCTTGAATCTCAGCAAGGGCCCGCTGTCCACGCTCACGGCTTCGGCAAGCAAGGATCACACGGGCCCCACGGTGGGCCAGCTCCTGGGACACAGCCTTCCCAATGCCTGTAGGAAGGCAGCTTCAGAGTAGACCAGACCAGAGAGCAGTGGAGCAAGGGGAGGGACAGGGGTGCTGACAGTGGGTGCTGCTTCTTCCCCTGCCCTCCCTATTAGGGCTGCTGGGGGCTGAGGCCCTAATGAGGTAATAGGGTGGGAGGAGCACTCACCACTGTTGGCCCCAGTCACCACTGCTGTCTTCCCAGTCAGGTCTGTGGAGCAGTGCTGGAGGTCCCAATGATGAGACTTAAACCTGAGCCCCAGGCGTAGTCCAAGTAGGAAGGTCAGAATGAGGAGGACAGAGCCAGGGCCCCAAACATAGGTGCTGACCAGAGACCACAGCCACATAGCAGATTACTGCCTGCCACCCAGGGTGGGAGAGTGGGAAAGTCAAAACTGAGTAGGCACTAGCAAAAGGCTAATGTGGAGTGCAAAAAACAAAATTTAAGTTGGAACTGTCACATCTGTTTAAGCAACCCATTTGAACCCAGGAATGAGTTCCTCCTTATAAATTGGCCAGCCCTAGGTACTTGATTGCCTCACCCCTAGTCAAACATCAACAAAAGCTTCAGGGCTTTCACTGAGCTCTGCAAGGGCCCAAAACTGTCTCCAAGCCCCAACTGGGTCTGCACTCTAAAGGGAATTGACAGAGCTCCGGGGACTAGGGAAGTGAAATCAAATTCCTGTGTCTTGAATCACTCTGTACCTAAGCAAGGCCATCCCTTTCCTCCCCAACTGAGAGGAGACAAAGTTCTCCCAACTGAGGTAGACCCCACTTAGCAGCTCTTACATCTCCTTTCTAAGAGAGGGATGGTTCTCCAGAATGCTTCCGCTGGGGAGTAGTCTTGGCCCTGAAGCAGGGTCTCCTTTAGATGGAAATGGGTTTATTCCCTGGAACCAGTATTCTATCTTCTAGTCCTACAGGACAACTCTTCCTCTCCAGTTCAGTGAGAGTACCCATCTTTGGAAGAAACTGACACAGATATCAGGCCAATTCTTTACTTATTTTTTAAGATTTTAAATTTATTTTTGAGAGAGGGAAAGGGAAGGAGAAAGAGGGGGAGAGAGCATCAATGTATAGTTGCCTCTCATGCAACCCTAACTGGGGATCTGGCCCTGCAACCCAGGCATATGTCTGACTAGGAACCGGACCAATGACCCTTTAATTCTCAGGCCAGCAGTCAATCTGCCAAGCCACACCAGCCAAGGCCCAGGCCAATTCTTAAAGCAATTCAGACAAAGTATTTCTGGGAAGCAGACAAAAGGAATGTGGGATTCCCACTGGCTAAGGTTCAGGGCTCAGAATAGGGGAGGAACTTGGAGGGGAGTGACCACACTTAGGGGGTTGAGCTCTTCATTAGCTGTGTCATGGTCACCTGGGCTTCTGGGCACCTGTCTGGATGGGGTGCTACTGAATGGGAAGAGAGGTGCAGACTTCTTTGTCCTCCTGCTGGGGTGTGCCAGAGCTGATCAGTGTCTGTGTGTTTGGGTTCCACATGCTTACACCAGGAACCAGCTTCAAGACTTCTGGCTGTAACATGGGCTTCCACATCACCTCCGAAGTGGCCTTAAGGATTTGGGGCTCAGGAAAAGGCAGGCTGTGAGCATCCTGGCCCTTCTGGTCCCAGGGGTCCAGGCCCGAAGTGGGTAGGCCACTGCGGGCAGCCCACTGCTCTTCCAGCGACTCTGCCTCCCTGTCCCAACTCCTGGACCCCTTTTTACTGGGCCACGTCTTGGTACTGGGGCTGTGGGCAATGTCAAGGAGCTCCTGCTGGGATTCAGGAAAGTGGATCACATGGCGAGGCAAGGGCTCCTTTGACTGGAAGCCTGGTGATGATAAGCCTAAGCTTGAAGGGGGAATCTGGAGGCCCGGGCCTGCGGCAGGAAAAGAACCAACTGGAGGGAGAGGGCAGAAAGCTGCCGGGGAGACAAGGCACCTGGGGCGTGTGGCTGGGTATCTAGTTGGGGCCTCTGGGGCCTCCATCTTCTTGACCCGCTGGAGCATGTGGTAGACTTCCAGGGGGTGCACCTCCAAGTCTGGATCCACAGTCTCAACTAGCGGGCATACCCAGCGGTGTGGTGGCTGCCGGAAGGCTGCCTTGTGGCCCACCCTGTAGGGAAGCACGCTTAGCTTCGAGTCCCCGCCCCAGGGCTGCTGTGGCTGGAAGGATGGGGAAGGGCTGAGCATGGCAGGGTACGAGGCAGTGCAGGGCACCTCCGTCATCTTGAATGCCCTCTGGTCCCCAGCAGCATGCTGCTGTGGTGTGCAATAGTAGCGGTCTTCAATCAAGAATTGGGAGCTCAGGGGCTGTGGCCTCTCAGCAGATTCCAGAGCGCTGGCTACCCGGGAGAGCTCCAGAGAAGGATGGGGACTGCCAGTAGGGACCATTTCCACCGTCTCCACCGACGACTGTTGGAGAATCGAGTTTAAGGACCCAGCCAAGAAGAGATGGCCTTCTCCTCGGCCTTCCAGTTCCTCTATAGGACCCCCGGACCTTACCTCCTGAAACAGATCCGGTTTGGGTGGGGAGCCAGGATTGTCTTTCAGCTCAGAAGAACACTCCCAAGATTCCAACTGCTCCTCAAGGCCTCTATCCATCCACGATCTTTCTAAAGAAATCTGGTCCACGCTACCTTGGTCCTAGGGAAATGCCCCAGAGGTAGGTAATGAGAGGTCAGAAAGGGAAGAAAGGAACTAAGGGTGGAGGAGTCAAGAGAGGCCCTAAAGTAAACCAAGATGCATGGGCATAATAAGAGTAGGGGTTGGGAGGGAGCTGGGGGCTGGACTTACTTCGCTTTGGAAGGGCTTCTCCAGCTCCACTGAGGCTGGTGCATGTAGCACAGGCACGGATCCCTGAGCCCAGGCATCTGTTGTGCATGCCAAGGGCTCCTCGTCCTCGCCCCATGTGGGGTCCTGCGCCACTGCAGACTCTCCCTCGTCCCTGGCCAGGAAGCGCCACTCGATCATCTGCAACATGGCCTCCCGGGCCTGGCTGATAGTGAATGGAATGCACTGTGGAGGTGAGAGAGGGTCTCAGCTGGGCCAGAAGAGGTTGGAGAGTGGGGAAATGGGTCTGGAGAACTGGGATCCAGGCCCACCTGCTGGGTCAAGTAGACTTTGAAGGCAGAGTCCATGACTCGTGCCAGCAGATCTGCCAAGATGTCCCCGACCACTTCCTCGCCCTCCTCCAAAACTGTGAGTGCCATCCACTCAGCCTCAGTGAGCCGCCCGGGAACGATGTCCACCTGTGGCACTGGTGCAGTAGGTGGCCGGGCTTTTTCCGCCTTGGATCTGGTCACCCCGCGGTCTCGGGCCTGCCTCTGTGGGACAGGAGTGGGGCAATCAGGGCAGAAAATAGAGAAGTAGAAGACAGAAGCAGCTATAGGCCAGGAGGGAGCTTTTTCAAGTTGCCTAGTAGGAAGTAAAAGCCCTTTGAAAGGGACAATTTACTAAGAACCTACTGTGAGACAAATGCTTTTCAGGTGTTTGGTGTAGCTAATTTAATTTTCATAACAGCTAACTAAGCCCATTCCACAAAGGAATTGAAACTTGACACAAGTTAACCAGAACTTGCTCGGGATCACACAGTAAACCCAGGCTATATACTTATAAGTCCAACCCCACAGTTCTTGAGAGGTCAAAGAACTTGAAAAAGATGAGGAAACATATGAGTGCTTAAGTAATAGGTGCTGTTTTGCCCTGACTAATGTGGCTCAGTGGATTGGGCATCATCCTGCAAACCAAAAGGTCATCGGTTTGATTCCCAGCCAAAGCCTGGGTTATGGACTAGGTCCCAGGTTGGGGGCATGTGATGGGTAACCAATTGATTTTTCTCTCACACATTGATGTTTCTGTCCCTCTCATTCTCTCTCCCTTACGCTCTAAAAAGAAATAAAGCCCTGGCTAGTGGCACAGTGGATAAGGTGCCAGCCTGTGAACTCAAAGGTCACTGGTTTCGTTCTCCAGCCAGGGTACATAACAAGGTTACAAGCCAGGTCTCCAACCAAGTCTGTGGCTGGAGGCAGGTGAAAGACAACCATACATTGATGTCTCTCTCCCTTTCTGCCTTTCTCCCTTCCCCTCTCTCTAAAAATAATAAAAATCTTTAAATAAAAAAAAAATAAAATTTTCAGAAGAAGAAGGAGGAGGAGGGGCAGCCTTGGCTGGTGTGGCTCAGTGGATTGAGCACTGGCCACAAACCAAAAGGTCCCTGATCCAATTCCCAGTCAGTCAGGCACATGCTTAGGTTGTGGGCCAGGTCCCTGGTTGGGTGTGTGTTAGAGAAAACCAGTGGATGTTTCACACATCAATCATTCTCTCCCTCTCTTTCTCCCTCCTTCCCCTCTCTAAAAAATTTAAAAAATGTTTAATTAAAAAAAGAATAGCCCTGGCTGGTGGTGCAGTGGATAAGGCACTGGCCTGCGAACCCAAAGGTCGCTGGTTTGATTCCCAACCAGGGCACATAACCAGGTTGCAAGCCAGGTCTCCAGTCAGGTCTCCAGCCAGGTCCATGTCTGGGCACGGTGAAAGGCAACCATACACTGATGTCTCTCTCCCTTTCCCTTTCTCTAAAAATAATAAATAAAATCTTTAAAAATAATAATAACAACAAATAGGTAGGTGGGTATATACATACAAGGTCAAATTTTCCTGTACTTATTTTTATAAACATTCCTAATTTATAAGCTGATATTAGTAGTTACCATGTTCTGGTACTTAAAGTGTAATAGTCACATACGTTGTCTTGACCCAATTCTTACATTTTTTTTAGACTACATACTATTTTTATTTGCATTTTCCAGAATTTTCCCAGGCTCACAGAGCAAGAAAGTAGTACAGTAATAATTCATGTGCCCATCTGACTCTAGAGCTTGACTTTTATACTGCTTTCCAAACAAAAAGTACAGGATGGGGCAAAATAGGTTTATAGTTGTGACTAACTGCAAAACACAAAATTTATTCTTGTGTTATTACTTATTAATGATTGTATTATTTTCCATATGAACTGTAAACCTCCTTTTGCCCTACCTTGCATTTGTAGCAAATATAAAATAAATATCCCCAAATATATTGAAAACTCAGATAAAATAAGAAAAATCATAAGACCCCAGGCTCATAATAAGCAAAAGATATATTTCACAAAAGTAGAACTGTTGATGACTAAAAAACATTTGAAAACATGTCTAACTTTCAAAACTATTAATTGCCATATTATAACTGCACTCAAAAACATATTCTAAACTCAAAAAATATTCTCCAACATATTTCCTGAGGTGTGATTTATAATAGCAGAATAATGAAAACATATCTAACAAAAAGAATAGATGGCTATTTGTGCACTCTCTGTATGATGAAATATTATGCATTGATTAAAGGTAATCCTTAGGATGAATTTGCAAGAATGTAGATGAGAGGATAGAATACAAAATTACATATCAAATATGATCTCAATAATGTAAACTGTATGTGTTGGAGAAAAAAAGAAAACACCAAAATTGTAACAATGGTCATGTTTCTTTCCTATGTGCTTCTTTACTTTGTAAGTTCTTTACAATGAGATTGTATCCCTTTATAATCAAGGAAACTACTTAAAAAGAAAAAGACTAAGCCCTGGCTGGTGACACAGTGGATAAGGTGCCAGCCTGAGAATCCAAAGGTCACTGGTTTGATTCCCAGCCAGTGTACACACAATCAGGTTGCAAGCCAGGTCTCCTGGCAGTTCCATAGCTGGAAGCAGGTGAAAGGCAACCATGCATTGATCATTGATGACTCTCTCCCTCTCTGCCTTTCTCCCTTCCCCTCTCTATCTAAAATTAATTTTAAACATTTTTTTTAAAAGAAAGAAAGAAAAAGACTAATCCCAGAAATTCATTTCAGAACATAGAAATTCACTAATAGATTCTTGGAAGCCTCCTCACTTCCATATGAAAGTCTTCGTAAATCTGCTTTCCTCCAAAAGTTACCTCCACATGCAATTTTCCCAAACTTTTGCCTCCTCACCCCTAGTCTTATTGATTCATACTTGATGTTCCCTCAAATTCATTCTTCCTCAAATTTGACGTTTTCTAAACTTTATAGTGAACTCCAAACCCCTTAAGCCTAATTTCCCTTCTCTGCTAGTGAGAACAGCCCTGGAGGCAAACCTAGGGAATGGCCCAAAGCCCAATCCAGGCTTGGCCAGAGCAAGGCAGGTAGAGCTGGGAGAGGAACTTCTGTTGTTTAGACTTCCCCCAAGTTTCTCCTGTGACACAGGCAGGGCTGGGAGAGGAGCATCTATTCTTTAGACTGCTCTTCCACGTTTCTCATGTGACACCACCGATGGTAATGACTATGCCCGGACAGGGACTAACCAGAGGGGCCAGAGACTTTTTACACAAAGGCTCTTCAAATGTTTTATTTTAAAGTGTATTGTTTCTAAAACAATTTTATTTTCAAATGCAGCCTCAGGGTTATTATTTAATCCAATTCTGCCTCCTGAAACACTCAAAATTGGTAACTTATTTAACACCTCCACCCAAACCCTGATCAATTATGGTTACTCCATTTAAATTGGTACCTCTGTGTAAGAGATTTAACTACATTCATCAGCTGTTTCCAAAGTCACTCTTGTTCTTGGGCTTTCAGTTGACCTTTTCCCTCAGCTTCCCATGTGATAAACTGTTTAAGTGGGTGTGACGCAAGAGGAGATTTTTTTGTCCAAGTACCAGCGGATTCCTCGGTCATCTCATACCGGACTGGCGCAGTATAAAGCGGAGCTAGCCCTCTGTTCCCGACACCAACCCTAAAGGCCGATCCCGGCTCTGGCGAGCCCCAAGCTGAACTGAAGCCTACCGAGCTTTCATGCGCCATCACCGCAGCTATTTCTCCAACCGCAGGGCTTCTGCAGCTCCCTACCGCAGCGCTGCAGCCGCCGCAGCCCACAGTCGTCTGGGCAACCACGCCTGGGGCTGGCCCCGCCCACAGTTGCCAGGACAACAGCACGCTCCGCAAGTTTGGTGCTTGCCCCGCCCAATGGCCTGCGTACGTGCGTCGTCTCTATGGTGGCGGTGGATTCAGAGGGACCTAAAGATCCCGGAGTCAGGCAAGCGGTCCTGGGGCTGCAGGTGTGATCTCTGACCCGGGCCGGGGGCTTTGGGGAGCTGAACGAGGGTAGACCGGCCTTGGAACGACCCTGCTTCAATCTGCCCTGGCTCGGCCGATTGGGGCTACTGTGTCCGGCGCCATCACCATTCCTCCTCTAGGATCCCCACCATCGTCCCATGACTTAGCCCTGGGGCTCCCCTCTCTTGCCCCCCGAGACCCTTCCCATGCCAGACCCCCTCACTACCATCCTCGGAGCCCCCATTACATCATGACAGCACCTCACCCCCCAGCACAAATCATTGCTGTCGTCTGTTTATGACTGAGCTTTTGGTGATTCGGCCGTCTGTCCCCTAGGATGTTCCGCCGGGAGCGTTCCATCCCTATGCGAGGCTCGGCTGCCGCCCTGTGCAACAACCTCAGTGTGCTGCAGCTGCCGGCCCGCAACCTCACACATTTTGGGGTAGTCCATGGACCCAGCGCCCAGCTTCTCAGCGCTGCTCCTGAGGGTGTGCCCTTGGCCCAACGCCAGCTCCACGCTAAGGAGGGAGCTGGAGTGAGCCTTACACTTATCACCCAGGTGAGGTGTGGAGTTGAGAGTGGTATTGCTGAACCCAGTCCTAACCCCCGCCCTTCCTCCATAAACCTCAAGGAGTAGTTCTTCCCCTAATCCTCTGAATTTCTACACTTCCCAAGTCCTCAAGTTCCCTTCTGACCTCTTCCTTATCCTCTTCAGATTCACTGGTGTGTCCTTCCCTTCCGGGTATTGCTGGTACTCACCTCACATCGAGGAATACAGGTAAGAAGAGGACCTTTCTGGCTTCTCAACTCCTTTCCAAGTCCCCAAAACCCTTCTGTACTTGCTTCTAAACACTCCCAAGTTTCACAGATGCTTAGCCCACTCTTCCTTATTTCTCATCCTCTTTCATCTTTTTTAATTCCCAAGTACCCTTTCCAATATCTGCCCCTTTGCTGGCTGTATGACCTTGGGCAATTTAGTTAACTTCACAGAGCCTCAGTCCTCTTCTGTAAAATAGGAATAAGAGTAGTACCTACCTGTCAGAGTTGTTTTAAGAATTCAGTGGGCTAAGGCTAAAATGAGCATGTGACATACTCAGCACAGAGCACAGCGAAGGATAGCTAGGTTGTATCCCTGCCCCTTGCCCTCATATCTTCCAGATGTATGAGTCTGATGGCTCTGTCATGGTCTATTGGCATGCGCTGGACTCCAGAGATGCCTCTCCAGGTACTCGCAGGATTGAGCTGGCTGTGGGTAGGGGGTGCTTGCTGGGGCTGGAGGAAGCTCTATTTCTAATAGTTTTCCCCTTTTGTACTCAGTACAGGCTGTGTTTGCCCGAGGAATTGCTTCCAGTGGCCACTTCATTTGCGTGGGTGAGGGGGGGCAAGGGCAGGGAACTGGAGGGTGCTGGGGTATAAAGGTGTGGGCTTTGGCCTGGAGGATGCTGGGGGTGTAAGGAAGTTGTGGAGGGTTAGAGGTAAGAGTAGAAGTGAAGAGGAGTTAGAGACTCCAAAGAGCTATGGCTGGCTTCAGAGGGGCAGGGTGGGATAGAAAAAGGGATGATGACTCTGGAGGGACAGGACTATAGGGATGGTGAGAGGTGGGTTTGTTTCTAAGGTTTCTGGGATTGAGGGAGTGCTGAGTGTGATGGCTGGAGACGTGAGAGGACTAAGACTCACTGCTTCTGCAGGAACTTGGTCAGGCCGGGTACTGGTATTTGACATCCCAGCCAAGGGTCCCAACATTGTACTCAGTGAAGAGCTGGCTGGGCACCTGACATCAGTCACAGACATTGCCAGCGAGCCTGCCCAGGGACAGGTGAGTGGATTCCCCCTTCTAATTCCAGTAGATCTGGGAGCCTTCCCCACTGTGGGAGGCAGAAGCCCTAGATGCTGGTCTTGGCTCTGCCACTAGCATGTGGGTGACTTTGGGCAAATTGCAGCACTTTCCTAGGCTTGAGCAACCTTAGGTACAGTGTTGAAGCCAGGGATGCTTTACATTTACATGACATTTAATATACTCTGATTCCTTTTCAGATCGTATAAATCTTTTTCCTTTTATATTTACATGGCATATAATAGTTCACTAACACTTCTCTATACTGGTGTGAATTGAGGAGTTGCGATAGATGGTTTCTAAGATGCTTTCCATCTCGACATGGGCTTGGGCAAGTCCTACACCTCCAGTACCACCCTCTCCAGGAACCCCTCCCCCTATTCCAGCTCCCACTGATCACCCTTAGCTGAACCCTGAATTTGTACTATCCTCAAAAACAACTCTTCTGTCCCTAGTTGTAGTGCAAACCTCTCGAGAACAGGGTTTGTATCTTCTAACTCATCTTGGGTCCATAGGCTATGTTGGCTGCCTGGGGTTGGGGGTTAAGAGTCTGAGTCTAGTTATGACTCTGACTGGTTCACTACAAGACCCCTAGAAGGTCATGAACACTATGGTATCAGTTTCATCATCCATCCACTAAGTACAATTATGCACCCCCTCCTAACACATGGTGTGTGTATGGGAAGGGAAGGTGGGGGGACTTTGAGAAATGCAAGGGAAGCATTTTATGTGTCCTGCGGGAACCCTTGGTGCAGCTTGTGAGGGCTCCATATCTTCCTTTCCTAGAGGTAAAGATGCAAATCCTGCCTCCCTTCCCCTGTATACAGGACCCAGCAGGGGAGAAAGGGAAGGGCTGACCCTACCTTTCCCCTCAGGACTGCATGGCTGATGTGGTGACAGCAGATGACTCAGGCTTGCTGTGTGTCTGGCGATCAGGTCCTGAATTCAAATTATTGACCCGGATTCCAGGATCTGGGTAGGTGAGGCAAAGGGACTGGGACCTTCCTGAAGCCACTTCAGGGTGGGGAGGGGGCTTGGATCTGGGGAAATCAAAGTCGGGCATTGTCCTTGCAGGGCCCCATGCACTTCCGTGCAGCTGTGGCAGGGGATTGTAGCAGCAGGCTATGGGAACGGGCAAGTGCATTTGTATGAGGCCAGTACAGGAAATCTACATGTCCAGATCAACGCCCATGCCCGGGCCATCTGTGCCCTGGACCTGGCTCCAGAGGTGGGCAAGGTCAGTCTCCTCTTCCATGCCTATGTACCCTTATTCCTGGTGCTGGATGTTGAAAAGGAACTCCACAGGCTTGTCTTTGAGATTTGGTGTAGCACTCCAGACCCTACCAATCCCGTCAGCACACTCAGACTCCCACTTGTCCTTCTCTTAATAGCTACTCTCTGCAGCCGAGGACACCTTTGTACATATCTGGAAGCTGAGCAGAAGCCTAGACAGTGGCCGCATTGAGGTATGTGTGGAAAGAGGAGTGGAATGGGGGCGGGAGGCAGACATGCAGTAGCAGGCCCTGAGCAGCCCTCTTCTCCCCCAGGTGGAACATTGTCATGGAGAGTGTGTGCCCGATACTCAGGTGTGCGGTGCCCGATTCTGTGATCCTTCAGGCAGCTCCTTGGCTGTGACTGGCTATGACCTTGCTGAAATCCTGAGATTCAGCAGCATGTGAGAGCAGAGAAGCCCTCTTTTCTAACCTGTAGTATTTATAAAGGACCTCCTCTACCTAGCCCTTGTCTAATTACTCAGTATCAGAGTCATCCTTCGCAACCGGCAAGCTAAGTTCCAGGGAGGGGGGATGGGGCAGGTCCAGACCAAGGAGAAAAGCAATTTGTCATCAAGTACTAGGTGAAAGCTGCTGTTAAATAACTTTAATGGTTGATATGGGAGTCCAAGGGAGGTGTGTTCCCTCCCAGCATGCTTCAGTGCCATCCTCAAAGCTGGTTAGTTCAGGAGGTAGGGCAGGGTTGGTTCCAGTTTTCTCCCAGGAAGGGTTTAGGAGTCCCAGCCAGCCCCAGGAATGAGTCCCTCAGCACTATGGCAACCACAGCTTTCGAGGGGCTTCTGCTCCTCACCCCCTATTTATCCCCAGTCCAGCTGAGGAAGGGGAGGCCAAGCTGGCCAACCTGTTACAGACAGCACCAGATGGAGAGCTCAGCTGTGCACGAGTCATCCTCTTGTGGCCAGATCCTGTTGCCTGTGACTGTCTCTCACACTGGTGACTGGAGCCAAGTGTGGGGCGGGCCTTTGCTGCAGAGGCCTCTGGATTGTGGGGATCGATGTGGAGGGAGAGGAGCAACTGAGCGGGAAGCCCCAGGGGAGTGGTCTGGGGGGGCAGCATCCAGGGAGAATGTTCGGGGACGTCCCCAGGGTAGAGGGTGGGTCCGGGCTGGGGCCACTGAGGCAGGCAAGCAGGGGCTAGGCAAGGTAGTCTGGTCTGTAAACATGGCTAGCCAGGGTGGGGGCGTCTCCAGCTTCACACCCTCCCGCTGGGCCAGGATGTCTGTCACCGCTGCGATGTCATCCAGAGGCTCAATAGCTGTGGCACCAGGAAGGGGTTGAGGGGTGGGGGGGCTAGTCAGACCGGAGGCTCCAGGCCTACCCAGCCCTGACCATCACCTGTCACTGTAGTAGGAGGAAAGCAAAGCTCGGATCTCGGCTGAGATTTCGTTATCCTGCAGTAGCAGCCCCTCACCTGGCCCCCCTGGAGCCACAGGTTCTGATAAGACTATGGGAATACAGGGTGCAGGGTGGACAGGATTGGGGGTTTGGGCAGAAGTGGGTAAGGAAATCAAGAAAGAGGAGGAAAATGAAAGCATTGCCAAGCAAATGAAGGTCAGAGGAAGAGACAGGAATCCACATGCAGAAAGGGAAACAAAAAAGAAGAAATTAGGGGAAAAGTCCATGAAAATGAATCTGGTTTTTGGGGGTTTTGAACTGTGGTGGAAGTGGCTCTATAAAGAGTTGGAGGAGAGAAAGGAATTCAACAGGACTGGGTGGGGCTTGAATCCCCAGAGCTCTGCCTTAGGCCAACGTGTACCTTCAGTCTGTTTGCATTATCTGGGTTCCCTTGAAGCCTGCAGTCCCACTTCCCATCAGGTTCCCGGAGTATACTTTCACTCACCCATCTCGTGGTACAAGGACCCCTGCTTGGCCAGTACTTGCGGTGGCTTCCGGGGAGCAGGGGTTTCGATCTTCATGATTTCATCACAGCACTGTTTCCACTGGCCTGGAGGGACAGCAGTGGTTGGGGGTTGAGAAGGGGAGAACTAAAAGGGCCAGGCTACCTTCTCCACTGCTATATTTCCTTCTACACATTCTTGAAACAGAGGCCTGTGGTAAAACATAACAAACCTCAATTCCTCCCAAAGGTTCAATCCAGCTCCCCTGCCTCTTACTCATGTCAAAGAAAAGCTGCCACAAAGCCTCCATCCAGCTTTGCAGGGCTCCCCGACTCTCTGTCTGAAGGATGTGTGTCATCTTGTCCTCCCCATACTGGTTACTGATGATCAGGGTGAAGGGCCGGCCTGTGGCCTGGTCCAGCTCCCCTGCCTGGACTTGAGTCTCCTACAAGAGAAAAAAGGGTCTGCATCCAATTCCACACTGGTCACGGAAGTCAGCAGTGACTTCACGTGGGCTTGACCATCCCTACCTTAGAAAGAGGAGCTTGTGGGACTTTCACCAAGTCCTCTCATTTGCTTCCTCTACTGACCAAAGTGGGAAGGAATGGCAGAAAGGACTGAGGATAAGACAGGTGACCTTTTCGTCAGGAAAGAAGCAGATCAAGACAGGGAGAGGGTGGGGAGGGGAAGGCTCAGAGGCTGGCAGCAATGCTGAGGCCTAATTTCCTCACTACTTCATAAAAGTCAGCAAAAGCACTAGGGAACAGAGGGTTTACTGGACTTGGGTTGGAAAAGGAAACCAGGAAAAGGGTGAAGTAGGTATAAATTAGAATCTTTGAGGAAAGATGGCTGTAGAACCCTCTCTGAGAACTGGCAGGGACTGAGGCTGATAAGTAGAAGGGACAACCCTTTTCCCTTGATGCTGGTCAGGGAGGATATGATCAGCATCCCCAGACCTGAAGTTGGGGATGGCACTGTGAAGAGCAGGAAGCTTTGATCTCTCCAAGGTCTGCACCCCACCTCCTGGGCCCTGAAGGAGAGGCTCCAGGCCCTGGCGCCTGGTGGCCTAATCGCCAGGAGACCCTTCACCTTGTTGATGGCAATAGTAAACAGCGGCTCTTCCCCAGTATCTGCATCTTCAGCTTGCCGGTAACAGAAGAGGTTTGTGCCTTTCAGGACTCCATGCACTCGTGGCCAGTCCCGCCGCTCTCCAGCTGGCTGCATAGTGTCTCAAAGTTTTCTAGGGGAATCACACCTCCCAAACCCCTTTTCCCAGCCCTCCACCCAGAATCTGCTCCTCCTACCCACTTCCTATCTGAGCCTGTTGGCTTGCCTTACCCCTCTTCCCACCTGTATGTTAATTTTCCAGTAGTTCTTAAGATTCCCAGGTGACCCAGTTCTCCTGGCCTTCTTCCTATTCCCTTCCATTCCTGAGGGGCCCTCACCTGCACCCTGAGGGAACCACTTGCAGTAGGCTGAGTCATGCAGAGAGGCTGAGCCACCAGGCGGCAACACACACTACCATAGAGGGGCAGCCAGGCAGGGTTCTCCTCTGGGGGACAGGAAGTGCAGGGTGAAGGTGGAGAAGAAGGGGACCATCCAATGACCCTTCTTCACCATCCAGCATCACCCACGCACACACATACTCACCATGGCTGGTGAGGGTGAGGTCATGTGTACGGAACCCATCTTGCACTGCTGCCAGGGTGAGTGTGGTATGAGCCAGGAGATGGTAACGAGGACCACTGCAGGACATGAGAAGTGGGCCTCAGCAAGTGGGAAGCACGAGAGAGCCACATTAAGTGGCAGGAACTACATAAAGTGCTGAGCAGGTCTGCCTCGTGGTCCACAGAAAGCTAACTTGCCTCCCCCACAGGAGCTGGGAACATTTACTGAGTTCCCGCTAAGTGCCAGGTTCTGTGCTTTTTATGTTACCCTACTGTATTCCCATGATAGCCCTGGGAAATGGATGGCACTCTTTAATTAATGGATAAGGCAGCTTGAGGCATCAAGAGGTTAAGAAATTTGTCTGTAATATATTGCTTGATAGGTAGGTGGTGGAGCTAGAATTTCAACTCATGTCTGTCTCCAAAATCAGCATCCTGTTCACTACGCTAGGTGTTCTCAAACTGCTCCTTAGAGGCCAATGGTTCCACAGGGTGCTTCCAGACTCCTGTAGGCACTGCCACAGAACCCATGCTACCCTTCTCCAATCATGTAAGATGTATGTGCTGCTGCAAACAAGTGAAGACCCCAGGACCTAGGTTTCCCTGCATTCCATTGGTTATCTCAGTTAGCTTGGGCCCAGCTTCGAGTGCGTCCCAGCCATGTGGCCGTTGCCCACACACGTATGTCCTGGCAGTATGTCCTGGCAATAGCAATACAAAGTAGGTTCTAGAAGCTCCCCACTGCTCAGAGGTCACCCGTAGCCAGCACAGGCATTTGAGGGCCGTGGGGAATGCAGAGCCTTACCCCACAGCCGGGGTGGGAAGCAGGATGGGACTGCTCCCTGAACCCCCAGCACTCTCCAGTGTTGCCCTGACACGCCTCCCGGAGGACCGGCCCAAGGAGCTGCTGAGTTTGGTGGCAAGCCTCTTTGGGGCACCAGCCAGCGCCCCCTCCTCTTCCATGCAGGCCCCATACAGCTCCAACCGAAGTTCAAAGTCTGGCCCTGCCTCGGTGCTGTACAAGTGTGGGAAGAAGAGAGGAGGATGGTCCTGGGGAAGGCCAGAGGGGCATGGGGTGTGGGGGTGGGGGGAAGGATGGATGTGGTACAAGTTTAGGACAGCTCCACAGGAAAGGCCCATCTCCCTTCCTCCTTCTCTCCTTCCCTCCCCTGTACCTACCTCATCAAAGCACTGGGGCCGAGTGGAAAGATGAGGTACTCACAAGAGTAGATTGCTCTGGAAGGAGATGTCCGTGAGGGTCCTGTCCACCAGGATCATCTCTGTATCCTGAATGTCTTCCCCTAACTGCAGAAGCAGAAACACAGCCCAGCGGTGCAGGTCTGGGGACAAAGAGGATAAAACAGGTAACAAGAAAAGTGAGGAGCCCTGGCTGGTAGCACAGTGGATAAGGCGCCGGCCTGCGAACCCAAAGGTCGCAGGTTCGATTCCCCTGCCAGGGCACATAACAAGGTTGCAAAACAGGTCTCCAGTCAGGTCTGTGGCTGGAGGCAGGTGATAAGCAACCATACATTGATATCTCTCTCCCTCTCTGCCTCTCTCTTCCCCTCTTTCTAAAAATAATTAAATGAAATCTTTAAAAAAAAAAAAAAAAGAAAAGAAAAGTGAGGAGCTTTCAACCTCAGGGTCACTGCCCTAGATTTGTCCCTGTGTGTGTGGAACTCACCACCTTTGTTCTTGAAATATTCTGTGTCCTTCCACATGAGTGGAATCCGGAGGTCTAAGGGGCAGAGGGTTAGGAATAGATGTTGATATGGGGCAAGAGATCTTGTGGTTGGGCAAAGAGCACCAGGGGCTGGGGTGGTCATTCATTTTTACCAGAGATGCAGACTCGGCCTCGGCAGGGGGAGCGCTCAGCAGGGGGCATGCTGTCAGAAGGCCTGTGAGCAAATCACAATGTTCAGGCCTAGCCTCCAAACACTATTCCCCCTGGCTTTGGTTTCCAAGGGCTCTAGGACCATCCACTCCACCCCTAGCCCAGTCAGCCCCAGCCAGGCTGACATGGCAGGATTGAGGGACTGTTCGAGTTATCAACTATATTCAGGAGGTTGCAGGGGACACCAGAGGCACGCTAGCTCTCACACAGTACGAGCTCTGGGCTTCAAACCCCCATCCAAACACCATCCCTGACCACTACCCACTAGTCCCCTGCCAGGGACCAGTGGGTCTTGAGGGGAAAGGGGCCCACAGAGAGACTCTTTCAAGGGCTGTTTTCCATTAAAGCCCAGGCCTGAAGGAGTTTGCAGGCTTTTTAATTTTTTCATTTTAAACAATAAGGGATGCTGGCCTTAGCTACCATATCATCACTTTTTAGATATAGGAGGGTACTGGGTCAGCCAGAAAATCAAGTGAATCAGTTTTTGATGAAAGGCAAAAACCCAAGTAGAGCACATCTGTTTTCTGTTTATCACAAACCTCTCTCTTCCTCCTCAGCTTTGATTTCTCCTTTACCCTCAGGGCTAGATAGGATGAGCCTTCCCAGTGCCCTACCATTGCAGAGCCCCAGATACCTGGCTACCCTCACCTCCTCACCCAACGTTAGGACTCACTGAGTATGACCCTTCTTAAGGTGACAACAGACAATTTACCCGTACAAATTCATAATGCCAGTGGTGTAATCAACTTAGTCGAGCCTTATGCAACACTAATGTCAGTGTGGTGAGCTGTCAAAGACTTGGGATGTACCTCAAGTCATGCTATTTAGGTCCTGTGGGCAGGGCAGACTATTGATGGCTGCCTCTCAGGAGACATCAGACTTGTAGCAGAATCTGTTCCCTGCTTGCTTGCCCTTCCCTTAGCTCTATGGGACAAGCATAACTCGGGTTTTCTGCTTCTCTATGGCTTCATGGGTGAGCTCTGGGGGGCTCCTGGCAACCTCTCCTTATGCCAGTTTTCATAGCTGAGCAGGGGCTTTCTCCCCCAACTTAACCTTACTTTGCCAGAAGCCAGTCTTACCAATGATCAATTTTCCAAAAACATCCAGTTATTAGAATGAGCAATTTGTCAAATATTTTCTCCATATTTCAGTTTTACCAGAGCATCACCTCAACCATTTCACTGCAGATTTGTCAGATCAGTAGAGTCTAATGTTAGTATAGCTTGTGTCTCTCATTCAGAAAGAAGCTGAGCCCCTTTGGAATACACAATCTACTTTATGTGAAGGAATAAATAGACTTTGCCTTAAATGATATTTTTTTTATTATTTCCTTTCCCAATCCCTGCCTCTGATGGTGAACCCCAGGTATAATGGTTTGTGGTAAACTGGCTATTCAGTAAATTGATCATTTGATGAACTGACTTGGAGAAAATTGGCTTTCTAAAAGCCAACCTGACAGCCTCATCAGATCACAGGCAGAGCTTTACAAATCAGTGTTTTTTCATTACTACCCCTCAGACTGCCAGAGCTTTACAAAAATTCCTGGCTTTCCTGAGCCTAGCCGTAACTTCTCATTAGTGTACCTCTGGGCAGCACACTGTGGTGGTGAAACATCAAGGTGTCTTCCAGGCCTGACATGAGGAGGTCAACTTGAGGGTAATAATCCACATTCCACATACACACATGCTATACCACTAACCCCCAGAAGGCCTTGCCTCCCCCTTGCTCACCGCCGGCCTATCTTCCCCAGCACCTGCGCCTCCTTGCGCCGCTGCAGTTCGCCCATGTAGCTGAGGATGCGGCTGTTGCACACCAGCAGGCTCTTGGTGGCCTCCAGAGCCTGCTCACGCTGGGAACAGGCTGCCAGCAGCTTGCAGGCCCCTTCTCTCATCCGGATCTCATGGTCTAGCTTTCTCTGCAGCTCTGTGTCCTAGCCAGAGTGGAGAGAAGGAGAAGAACGCCATGTCAGGCAGAGGACAGGCAAAATCACCCTCCAGTCCCCAAGTGGAGTATGACCCAGGAGAAACTGACAAGAAACTTATGTTTCAGTACCTTAAGGGCAAGGGTTGAGTTTCAACCTCAGCTGCCCAAGAATAATCAGAGCAGTTTTGTAAAAACATAGATGCCCTCAAACATTTGATGTGGGGCAGGAGGGAGTCTACACTCTTTTGGCATCTTTTGAAAACAGTTTGGGAAAAAAATCTACGAAAACTACTACAAATGCACATATCCTTTGATCCAGCTATCCAATATCTAGGAGTTTATCCTACAGATATAGTTACAGATGTGGACAAAGCCATATTCATTGCAGCGTTGTTTTAAAACGCCACAATTAAAAGTCCTTCAACAGGACATGGTTAAATAAGTAATAGCATGATAGATTTATTGTGGGAAGGACTACTTCATAAGTTATATCAATCTCTCATCGTTATGTTGTACACCTGAAACTAGTATAATAACATTGAATGACAACTGTAATTGACAAAAAATAAGATGGGTAAAAATAAATAAGTTATAGCACATCTCTACCATGGACTACCACAGGTGTTGAGTGTGAATATATGAAACCATCTTCAAGATATATGAAGTGAGAAAAGTAGATATAGATATGCATAAAATAGTAGTGGTTGCAGGGCTGGAAGACAGGGATGGAAAACAGATATGATACTTTATTTATACGTACCCTTCTAACTACTGTACTATTGAAAATTGTGTTGCCTTTTTAAAAAAAATTTAAATATTCTCAGTTAAAAAAAATTACCGGCCCTACCTCAGACTTGCAGAATAAGGATCTCTAAGAGTGGGGCATGTGCATTTTTTTTTTTTTTAATTGCCCCAAGTGATTTTGAAGTGCAGCCAGGGCTAAGAACCACCAACTAAATGGAATGGATACATAATAAAGGCCATCCTGGGTTACCCTAAAGACTCAAGTTATGGAAGACCATCTAGATGGCAAGGGATCAGTGGAGAAGGAGCTTACCACCTGCAGAACTCACCCCATCCACACCCCAAATTAGGGGGTCTGCCACCTGCTGGCCCTCTGAGCTTGGAAGGTGAGGACAGAGGCAAGGAATGGAGATGGGAAGGCAGGAGAAGCAGGAGTTCAGGAGTGAGGGGCTGAGCATGCTGTGCACAGGGCTGCAGTGGGGATGCTGAGAGAGGCACCAGGATTTTCAGGAACCTTCTATGCTCAGAAAGGAGTTCTGGAGGTCTTGGCCCAGAGCAGAGGAGAACACCGTAAGACAAATGTGAGTCTGAGCCACAGCCCTGCCAGTCTTGAGAAGCTAAGAAGAAACTTACTGGAAAAACACTAAGCAGTTTACTCAACCTCCCTGAGCCTTGGTTTCCCCATCTGTAAAATAAGGATGAAAATAGTCCCCATATTCTTGGGTTGTGAGGATTCCCTGAGACAGGAAGGTAAAGCACTAGAATAGTGCTCAGTACATGGTACACAAAAATGGTGAAGATGCTCATTTTAAAGCTGTTATTTCAGCAGCAGTAGCATGCAGTCAACAAGCACGGCAGCATCCCTGTGCTGTCCAAGGCTCCATTTAAAATGCAGCAGGAGGTGAGAGATGCAGACATTAATGGCGGCTCCCTAAGTGCTATGTCATGGTATAAACATGCTCACAGAAAATTGACTGTTTGCTTCAGGCAGAGTGACGGGGAAGGCTTCAGAATGGAGGTGGAAGACTAAACCCATTACAATGTATAGATTAGTTCAGAAGGCAAGCCAATGGCGACATCAGGTTGGAAGACGGGTGTGAATGTGACCACCCCAAACCTGTCTTTACCCACACCAGATCTCTTCCACACCCTATACCCTTGCTTCTGTCCCTGGTGGCTCCAGCCTTCAAGTCTGTAAGAGCTGAAGACCCTAAATTTCTGCTTCTGAAAGCCTTGTCCAGCTTCCCTGAAAATTCTTCCTTCATTATTTCATGGGCCACTGAGCAATGACAAATTGTCACCAGCCCTTACCTCAAGCACTATTCACCTATCTCCCTGACTATTCTGGAAAAAAGTCAATCTGATACTAAAGCCTCCTCCACCAGGAAGCCCTCCCAGACTACAGTGTCCCCCCAACCCCACTCAGTCTGTCTGCACCAGAGTCCCACCTCTACCAAGCTTCCCTGCTTGCCAACCCCCATCCCAATTCTGCATCCAGCTTCTTCCACAAACACTCCCAACGGGTGAGAGTTGGGGCAGGGGACAGACAGGCAGGCATCCTCAAGGCCCCTCCTGGCTGGTTTCTCCATCCCAGTCCCAGCACTCACGGATCCTTCCCTAGCCCTGGCCATTGCGCGCCACGCCTCAGCGCCCGCAGCGCTGGTCCGGGTAGACGTACTGTCTGGGTGCCTGTTTAGCTGCCCCGCCCGCCCGCCCGCAGTGCTCAGGGTACCGGTGACATCAGCTCCCAGCTGCCGCGAGAGCAGCGGAGGAGCTCCAGGGCGCGGGCGGTCCAGACTGAGCCTGGTCACACCAGGCTCCGGACTCCTGGGTTCTGAGTGGCGGGACCATGGAGCCACAGTGGCGGTGCTACAGTCCCACCTCAGGGGGCTCCCTGTTGTCCTGAAAAGGGCTTCAGGGCCTCAGCGTGTGCAGGAGCTGCGGGAGGCCAGGGACGGAAGCTCCTGCCCTGTGGTTCCCCTCCAAGGTGACCCCTTGCCCTGGAGCGCTGGATGGGGTTGGGGTGGGGGATGGTGTAGAAATTGGAATAATAGGCGGCAGAAGTCTTTGGGCTCAGCCTAGAGGAGCCTGACTAAAGGCCCAGACACTCCTGCCACCGCCCTCAGATCCTAAAACCACTCTTCCACCGCCTAGAAATCCCGGCTCCTGTCCTTCCAGGGCAGAGCATCTCAGGAATCCTGGGGCAGTTTCTAGATCTCTTTGCTTTTTGCCCACCTCCCCACCCACCTCAGGGATAGCATCTTGGCCCCCCACTCCCCACATACACCCTCCTGCCAAGAAGGCAGCATTTTCACCAAACTCTCCAGAGAAAGCCTGGAGTTGGATGTCAGCTGAGCCTGGGTCAGGACCCAAGGGGCTGGAGAAGGATGAGTAAAGGACAGAAGCCCAAACACACTAATGTGGCCCTCCCTCCGGGGATATCCTTTTCTGTACCTCCCACTCTCTTCTGTCCCTGACTTCCTGCTCCACTTCACCGTCTGTTCCCTTTAAAATCTCCACCATGGCTAAGTTTAGATCCTCACTTAGGAACTTGACTAGCCATGAGAACTTAACCTCTAAGCCTCAGTTTGCATAGCACTGTTGGGGACTAAGTGGGAAAGTCTAACCTCTACCTGGGTGCAGTACATATTTAAAGGCAACCTTTTCTCTCACTCTCACCTTCCCTTTACTTGCATCTTAAGTTGCCACCTCCAGAAAATCTTCCTGGACTTATTCTTCCATGACTACCTTTCTTACCAATCCCTGAAACATCAATGGGTCTCTCTTGGGGGGAGGGGATGGTGCTGCTGCTGAGCTTCATGGAGAAGCAATACAGCACCCTCAGCCCACGACCGAAGAAGTGGTGACAGAAGTGAAATACAAGCCCCCTCCTCTATCTCAAAACTTGGGCAGACCTCCCATGAAGAAAAATTACATGGCAGGGGAAGGGGGCATGGAGAACTTAAACATTTTAATACCTAAACCAGCTCTGAGAAATAGTCTCCTGCAATGATGGAAATATTCAATAGTCAGGTAGAGCTTGAAATGTGGCTAGAGCAACTAAGGAGCTAAATGTTTCATTTAATGTCATCTTAATTAAATGATAAATTGAAATAGCCACCTGCAACTAGTACATGGACAGTGCAGAAGAAAAAAGATGGCAAACAAGTTTTATCTCATGTGCCAACACAGGACACTGAGTAATATCAGAATTCCAAAAGGCTCACTGGGCACCTTTCTGCATGTTAGGAAAAGGTGACCCTCTCCAGACAAATGAATTAGATGAAGTTGCCTCCTCCAGTTGCAACCCAAAACCAGATCAGGACTCCTGACTTTGCCTGTGTCCTTGTGAAGGAAACAACCAGCACGATTTATGCTAGGGTTGTGCTGAGAAAGATTCTGAGGCCATGTCTGAGCTTGCTGATGAAGAGTGATGATTGACTAGTAATCTACTCTGATTCAGGGGGCCAGGGTGGGGGCCAGAGAGGCCCCCAAATGAAATAAATTGCCATTCCTGGTCTAGGCTCTTTACAGTCTTGCCTCTGACCTCCCTCAGCAGAAAACCTTATCTGGCCCAGGTGCTTATTTCCAGTTTCCTTTATTTTCCCCATCTCAGTCAACTGCCACACTGCCCAAGTGCTTAGCCACACACCTGAGAATCATCCTGGAGTCCCCTCTCTGTCTCACCCCTCACATCCAATCCATCAGCAAGCCCTGTCGGATCTACCACCAACATTTGGAATCCACCCCTTTTTGTCTCCACCATGAGCACTTTCATCCACACCACCAGGTAGGTGCATTCCCCCAAGGCTGCAACAACCTCCTTTCTGGTGGTATTCTGCTATCTCCCTTCCAACCTGCCTCTCTCCCACCCCGACCCCAACCTAGCCTATTCATTTAAAAACATTAGATGAGTTGTCCTGCTGCATAAAACCCTTCCATTGGTCCAATATCACAGCAAGAGTAAAATCTAAGTATCTTGTCACGGCCTTCAAGGCCCTGCATAAGTTGGCTCCTGCCCGTGAGCTCGACCCCAACTATTTACAACCATGCTGGAATGGAAACTTGTCCCCTTTTAAGGGCCTTTGCACTTGCTATGCCCTCTGTCTGGAAAGCTCTTCTCCAGTCTTCACATATCTTCACATCCTTCTGGTCTCAGCTTAACAATCTCCTCACAGAGGCCTTCCCTGACCTCCACATCTAATGCTGCTCTCCCTACACCTCATGTTGGTTATATTCCTGTGTTCATTGTAATCTTGCTGTGAGATTATTTATGCATTTGCACATTTATTGTCTGTTTCTCAGTAGAACGGACCTTTACTTTCCAGTTCACTATGGTATCCCATGCTCTAGAAAGGAGCTTGGCATACTGTAGTTGCTCAGTAAATGTGTTTAAGAATAAATAAATGAATAAACAGTTCCCTGCCATCTCCAGGGCCAGCAAAATCTTTACATCCTGCCCCAGATCCCCTTCCCCTTCTCTAGGAAGGCCACATCCTTCCTGCAAACTTCTCACATTAAACTCTTTTTTTCCCCATACCTGAAAGGGCCCTCAGCCCCAGCACACACATCCATGCCTACCCACAGAGCTTCCAGAGTAGATGTGAAGACCCTGTTGTCAACACATGTTCTGATTGGCAATATTGAGCCTGATCCACACACAGCACCCAACATAGGGCATACAGAACCACCTGTTCCTCTCCCCACTTTGAGCACCCTCCCCCCTCCCCCCTCAGCCCCAGCAGGGCAGACCAGGGCTGGAATGCATGCTAAAGAGGTACACTTGGGGTGGGGGTTGAGGGGTGGGGGTCATTACCTCCAGGCTGAGCGCCATCTGCCGAATGTAGAGCATATTCAGGTCTTCCAGGATGTGCAATCTGTCCTGCATCTCTGTGCCCCCTAGTGCCCCTTCCCTTGTCAACCCCTCCAGAGGGAAGGGGTGGGCAGGCACCACACTGCGCCACAATTCCTCCTCCCACTGCTCCCCTGGTCTTGAAAGAGGTAGGCAGCTCTTAGGCAGAGAACAGAGACTGCCCCTGTCCCTCTGCACTTCTGTTAGACCCCTCTGGCAGATGTGACGAACTTTCCTTGCCTACCGCTGTTCCAGGGCCCTGGTGAGAGCCAAGCATGAAGGGAAAAGAAAGTGAAGTGAGGATAAGTGGGGTTCCAGGAGAGGAGGCCAGCTGCAGAGGGGGCTCTGGGCACAGAGTGTCCAGTCTTGCTTTGGTGGCAGCTGTTCTCCCAGCTGTGGAAGAAAAGGGCCCTTTCATTCCGAATCTGGCCCCTCCCCAGCCTCCGCCCACCTCCCTGGCCGGGTGGACCGAGAATCTGTGAGTCTGTAGGGCCTGAGGGGCAGGCACAGCTGGAAGGGGGCAGGGAAGAGACGCCTCCAGTAATTTCTACAGAGTTCTGGAGTGTATCGGGAGCTTGGAGCTTTCTGAGAGGATTTCTGGCTTAGTTTGAGGAAGAAGAGGAATGGAGGTGAGGACTTGGGAGACTGAGCCCAGGGAGTGTGAAAAAGGTGTAAATGCGGCCCAATCCCCCAGGGCCACCTTTTCCAGCAAGGGGGTCCTGTTCACCCCTCCCCGCCCTGGGCTCACAATTACCTCGCTTTTCCAGCAGAAGGGAGAAGAGGGAGGAGAAAGGCAGGGGTGTGCCTGTCTGCTACTGCCCCCGCTCCCCTCTGCAGGCCCCTTCCCTTCCAGACAGGAAACCAGCACCGGTTCCCAGCTAGCTGCAGCTTTGCACCCCCCCCTCGCCCCCCCCACCGCTGGCCTATGGAGTCACACACCCCTGGGCAGCCGGCCGGGCTCTACGGCTCCGCCCCGGCTTCTCATCCCGGGGCGGCCCCAGCTCCCAAGCCCCTCCTCCTGGCCTCGCCCCTCACTCTCCCACGCGAGCCCCGGGCGGGGTAGCTTTGGGGGACCGGACAAGGGCCTTCTCCACCAAACGCACCAGCTTCTGAGTCAGAGAAGACCCAAGACAGCGGGGCGCGTGTGAATGGGCTTTTGTTTGTTCTGG